>JAKSZT010054586.1:2190801-2209619 GCA_026826555.1 Tolypeutes matacus
ATAAATAAATAAATAAATAAATAAATAAATAAATAAATAAATAAATAGTTGGGTACTTCTGGCAGCTTGTAAGTAGAATCCATCAATGCTGGTAAATATAATATGATTGATGGGCCATCTTCCACAGCAGAGTTATCTGGTTCCAAATCAAATATTTGCATCCATTGTTCTGTCTTAGTAGTCTTTCCTCATTCTGTTCTGTCTCTGTCACATTCTCACACTCAGTCCAGGCTGGCAATGTCTTTGTTGATATAAACTTATCAAATATTTTGTTGATCATCTGTGCAATTTATGGGCATCTAAACCATCATGCAAAAGCTTCTTCCCCAGGCCATTCCTGGATAATTGAATCTCCATTCCTGACTTAACTTGAGATGGTTCATTGGATGCCCGTGCCACATACCTAATCACTTAACAATGTCTCAGTTCAGCCACACTTTATCCCCATCTTCAGGATGGTTCCCTTTTTCTTAATATCTCAGGCCTCAATGTATGTCTTTCCTCTAGTAATTTACTATAATGAACAAGGAGAACACAGGCCACACCTTCCATGCTTTCCTTGGAAATTTTATAAGGTAAATATTCAAGTTTGTCACTTAAATATTCTGCCTTCTTCTAATAACACAACAAAATTATACAAATTCCCCTGCCACTTTATAACAAGGATATCCTTACTTTCAGTTTTTAATAACACATTCATTATTTTGTTCTAAGACCTCACAAGAATCACCTTTAACATCCATATTTCTACCTACTGTTTCTAAAGGAGAATCTAGGCCTTTAATATTAAGCATCCCCAAGTTCTTCTGACATTTACACATTACCCATTTCCAAAGCCACTTCCACATTGTTAACTGTTTGTTACAGGAGCACCCCACTTCCCACTATCAAATATTGTTTTCTTTTGTCAGGGCTGCTATAACAAATACCACAGAATGGTTGGCTTGCAAAACAGGAAGTTATTGTCTTAGAATTTTGGAGACTGGAGGTCCAAAATCAAGACATCAGAAGGGTCCTGCTTTCTCTGAAATCTGGAATTAGCTTGCTGGTAATATATAATGCCATCTGTCTCCTTCTCTCTCTGACTCCTGATGGGTCCAAATACCCTCTGTTAGTAAGGACTGTGCTTATAAAGCCCACCTTGATTCCGTTTGGCTGCATTTTAACTAATATTTTCAAATGGCCTAGTTACACATAGGTTTACATCCACTGGACTAGGGGTTAGGACTTCAGCATGTTTTATTTCATAAGGCCAATTATAGATTTGGGCATCATTCTGAAACACCTAGACTTTAGACCATCTGTAGAAACTGCACTCCACAAGATACAACTTCTTCATAGGTCCACAAGGAATGTTTTATGGGATATAATATATGGTATGCCATAAATGTACCTCAATAAAATTTAAAAGATATAAATAATATAAAGTATGTAGTCAAAACATAAGGGAATGAAATTAAAATTGAGTAATGAAAGGAAATTTAGACCATTCACAAATATATAGAAATTAAAAATTCACTCCTAGATTAACCAATGAATCAAGGAAGAAATCAAAAAGATAATAAGCAAATGCATTGAGATGATAGAAAATGGAAAAGATTACATATCAAAATTGTGGAAGTAGAGCTTAGAAGGAAATTTGTGCCTATAAATTCCTATATTAAAAAATAAAGATCTGAAAAATAATAATCTAACCGTCCTTATTTAGACTTTGGAGAAATACAGGCAAACCAAATCTAAAATGAACAGAAGGAGGGAATACTAAAAATTATAGTGGGAATTAATGAAATAGTGAATAGAAATACAATACAATATGCTCATCTGGACTTCCCTTCTCATCACTGTCAACGGTAACCTCCCTCCTGTATCAGGTTCAGCTGTGACTAATCTACTTGGGACTGTTCTCACTGTTTCCTCTTTGTTTTCAGGTGCCCTGTGTGAAATTCAACTGGCAGAGTCAGGGGGAGACTTGAGAAAGACTGGGGTCCTCTGAGCCTCTCCTGCAAGGCCTCTGGACTCACCTTCACTGACTCTGATATGAAATGGGTTCTCCAAGCTGCTGGGCATTGGCTGGACTGGTAGGAACCATGAATCAACCAACAGAAAAAGTCAATACTACAATCTGTCAGCTCAAGGTAGATTCACAATCATCAGGGACAACCCTATAAGCACACTGTCTCTTAAAATGACCAACCTGAAAGCAGATATATATTACTATATATTGCTATATATTACTGTGTGAGAGCCATAGTGAGGAGAAGTCAGGGTGAGCCCAGACACAAACCTCCTTTGTAGGGCACAGGAGAGGGCTTGGCTTCAGGAGGCATTTGTGAACACCAGGGAGAGCTCAGGGTCATGATCAGGGGCAGGCACAGAGGGGACTGACTATCCTTAGACCCTTGGGTTCCCTTTTGTTACACAGCAAACTAACCCACAGGATCCCTTCTGGTTTCTTCTTTTGTAACACCCTTATTTCTCTTATCATATTATGCTAACTGTTGAATGGATCCTCATTTCCATTTTCAATTTTTTTTTAGATTGATACTATAAATATATTTCTGTAGATTGTTGATGATTAGGAAAGCAAGTAATTTCACTCCAAATTCTAGTTCTGTGCAATTTTTTTTTTCCCTTTTCCCACAATGTTTTGTCATGCCTAGTAAAGTGGTTATTATAATAGACTAGTGTACACTGGAGTGGTATGTTTCATTCTTGTCCTTTTATCTGTCCTTCATGGATCTGAAACATGATTTTAATGGCTCATATCCTCCACTTCTGTTTGAATTTTTAAATCTCTGACAGTATGTTTTTGTCATAGCCAGGACAGTAAGTATCATCTATGACCCTTTCATCATCCTTGTTCTCTATGCAATGAAATATGTACCTTTACTTTATCGTCTCTGTGTCTTCTCTACCTTCTCTTTAGTCAAGTTCAGTTTCCGTTACTAACTCTGTTCTCTAAAATGCATTCACCCACCTGTGAACTATCTGCCCTTGGCCCCTTTATTAGGACCCTTCAAAAATGACTCCCCAACTCCATCCACCTCCTTCTGACTACAGGGGAGAGTCTCCTGCTGCTCACCCAGTGCTTCATACACCCTACAGAGGAACTCTAGTGGACAAGGGAGAAGTTTATATAGTTTTTATTAAAAGTGCATCAAAATTCCATCTAGAAAGTAAACTTTTTATCATTGGTTAACTTCTCTTATCTTTAGGAAGACACAGTATATTAATTCAAACAATATTGTACTGAAAATTATAAAAGTGAGGATGATTGGTCTCATTAATTATTGTATTTATTAATAAATTCTGAAGGAAAATGAATGCTATTAGCATAAACAGGAAAATAATATAAAACTTTCAAAGAAATAACATTTTACTTTCTTTTTGTGTATGGCAAGTTTGGAATTTATATTCTGTTGAAATGAAATATATTTTAAAATATAATAGTTGGTCAAAGATGGAATAGATAGGCATACATATTGTAGAACATAACTTTGGAAAACTACCTCACACTATAAACACAAGTGATTTCAAATGGATCCAAAAGAAAAAAAAATTCCAGGGACTGTGTGTGTGTGGTGTGTGGGTGGGTTTAAGTATGATTGAGGAGTTTTAAAATATAAACATATTTCACTTCATAGAATTTAAATTTTGACATTCAAAATGATCACATAATGCAAAGTAAATGAAAAATCGTGGAAATGTTTTTAATGGTAATATTACAGTAAATAGGGAAGTTAAACTATGATATTAATAATGAGTGAAATGCCTAGATTTGTTGGGAAAAAAAGTATTGTACAGTAGAAAATGTAACTATGCAGTTTACAGATAAGCAGTAAAAATTACTAAATTCATAATGCACTCATGCTCACTGTTGGTCAAGAAAAGGCTAAGAAGAGTAGTATTTTCACCTATTGTATAAAAGCAAATAAAATAAATAAGAAAAAAGCTGTTCCATCTGTGGAGTTTGGAATTATGTACTTCACATATATTGCTGTTAAAAAATATACTTGTCACTTTTGTGATAATAATTTAAAAATATGTCCAAAATTTAAATTCATAATGTTGGATGCAATAATAAAATTCCAAGAAATATATTCCATAAGTTAAGGTGATTTTAATTTTGATAGTAGTGTTTTTATCTTACAGATGCTTTTTAAAATTTCAACTAATGGTAGATTTACATGAAAATTTCAAAGAAAATACAAATACACTATCTCAAGTTTCCCTAATGGTAACATATTACATAACCATGATACACTTGTCCTAGTTAAAAAATTAATATTGGTACATTTGTATTTACTAAACTGCAGATATTATATTTGAATCTTTTTCCACTAATATCCTTTTAAAATTATTTATTTATTAAAGCAGTTGTAAGTTTACAGGGAAAAAATGCAAATAATACTTAGTTTCCATATGCCCCCCTCACATACACTTTTCCCCATTATTAACATTTTGCATTAGTGTGGTGACTTTCTTAGAATTGGTGAAACAATATTATTATAATTATACTATTAACTATAGTCCATAGTTTACATATATATCAGTTAATTTTTATTCTTGTGATATATTTTGATAGTATATGTATGTATGTATATATATATATATATAAACACTCACACAACCTGAAATTTTCTTTTTCCATTATCAATTATTCAATTAAATAGTGTTAATTACCTTCACAATATGTTACCACTATGAACACCATACATTTCCAATCTTTTCTATCACACCAAACAGAAACTCCATTATAATTAAGCATAAACTTTACATTTCCCACCCCTACACAAACACTTTTAAACTGTATTCTAGTTTCTGACATTTTCAATTTGGTTAGGATATTTATTTCATATAACTGAGATTATACAATATTTGTTTTATTTTGCCTGGCCTATTTCATACAACATGGTCCCTTCAAGTTTCAAACATGTTGTACCATGTATCAGAACTTCACTTCTTTTTATAACCTAATAATGGTCTGCTGTATGTGTATATCACATGGTGATTACGCATTCATCTGTTGATAAGTATATGGATTGTATCCAACTTTTGACAATTTTGAATAATACCATATGTACATCACTGTGCAAATATCTGTTTGAGTCCCTGTTTTACATTATATTGGGTAATTACCTAAAATGAGGTTTGCCAGGTCATATCAATGATAATGTTTTCATTGTTGTACAAAGATTCAATGTAGGACACCACAATAGATTTAGCTATCACATCTCCTAATCACTTCTGGCTAGAGATAGTTTGTATATTATGTTTACAGTGGATTATACTTTAAACTGAAATTACATCAAGGAGGTTGAAAATTCTGCTCATGTTATCCATGTCTGCCATTTTTAGCTTCCTAGATTTTGAACAATTGCAGAAACTGGAATGTTGATATTTCCATATAATGTGCATTTGTCTATTTCAGTTATCAGTTCATAAATTGGGTTTTAGAGAATAAACCCCTTTGTGACTATGTGATATCAATTATCATTACTAATAATCTTTATTTGGGGAACTCTACTTTGTCCAAAAATATTATTGAGACTCAAATTTTCTTTTGGTCCATATTTTCATGGTATATGTGTATCCAAATAGTATATATTACCCTTTTATTCATTTAAATTTAAAGTGGCTTTTTTGTAAGTAGTATATAGTTAGAATAATTGTATATTTCATCAAAGATTTTTTTAAAAATTTCAGCTCATACAGCTTTCTAATTGTTATAAATATAAGGGAAAACTTTTCTCAGATTCCTATGTAGTCAAACTGAGCAGTTTTTTCTGTACAAGCTGAAAACTGGAAACTTTCCAAGTTTCTAGAGATGAATAGATAAATACATTGTGTTATAAGAAAACAATAGAAAATCTTTCAGCATCAAAAGAAATGATTGCGGGAGGCGGCTGTGGCTCAATCGGTGGGGCTCCCGTTTACCATATGGGAGGCCCCGGGTTCGGTTCCCGGGGCCTCCTGGTGAGGGCGGGCCCGCCTGCACGGCGTGGTTGGCTGACCCAGCGAGCGCGGGCAGCAGGGGGGGAATGGATGAATGGATAAATGAAATCTTTAAAAAAAAAAAAAAAAAAAAAAAGAAATGATTGCCTGAGACCCACTAACAATGATGCAATCTCAAATAATTATTCTGAGATGGAAATTAAAGTACATACTGTACAATTCAATTTATATAAATTCTAGAAGATGCAGACTAAACAAAAATAATAATATCAGTAGATGCCTTCAGACAGAGTAGGAGGAGAGAGTGGTTTTGAGGAGGAATTAATGATAATGAAAGGAAACTTTAGAAGCTGATGGATTTGTTCACTATCTTGTTTGTGGCTATGATTAATGGGTATGTTATCTGCCATTACTCACCAAACCAGAAACAATAAATATAAACAGTTTATTGCATTTAAATTGTACTCCAATAAGGCTCTTGCAAAATAAGCACATGAATGTATTTTCACAGAAAAACGCAATAGCAAGAGAGGTAATGTCATGTGAAATATCAAGGACTCCTGCAAAGTCATCTGCATGAATGCTGGTAATCTATATGTTCTTTAACTAAATTCTAGAATATAAGGGGAGCAGTCACACCCAAGGTTGAGGAGCACTGGCCCAGACACTGAGGCTCTCCCTCATGAGATATGAGTTCTTGGGCACATCAACACCATACCCCTATGTTTCTGCTTGGAGACTGACATCTAAAAAATGGAGGTAACATTGCCAACTATTTCACATGTTTTATCAGAATTTTGCAAAAAAAAATAATAATACCATCATCTTAACCATCATGATATTAAATTCTTTATTTATATATTCTACTTCTAGGATCTGGATCACATACTCTGCTCATTCTAATAGTTTGTACATTAAAACTGCTTTCTTACTCTTTGATTTACCCAAAAATTTTTGTTAAAAGCTAGATATGTTGCCTAAGATAGTAGATATTTTTGTATTGTTTTATTTTCTTTATTATTAATTTTTATAATTCATTTTTTTCCTAATTTGATATGATCTCACCCTACCTTCTGCTAGGCCTTTATTGTGAGGGTTCCATGAGTGTAATCAGTGCTGGCTTGGAGTTTTCTGTCACCATGTCTACCTGAGTTGAATTTCTTTTCTGCTCTGGGCACAAAAATGTTAGTTTTTTCTCTAGTGATAACTTGATTTTCTCTGCCTCTTTGGCATGGGAATCTTTTACTTGTGTTATCTGCAGAAATAATTCCCCCCTTTCAACTCTCACAGGTGAATGCCACCCTCAGGTTTACTTGATGGATGTCCCTGTGGTGGAGCAGGTTGGGCCTAGGGGTGCATTTTCTGATCTTCTGATCAAGACATCCTTACACAGGCCTTGTGAACTGGTCTGGGTGTGGCTGTCCATGTGTCCCTGTCCCTCCTAGTCTGAGGCACTTTTGGGACTAGCATGAATTACTGCTCCTGAAGGTAGAGTGTTGTTTTTCCCATCTCTCCTCTCCAGCAACTGGAATGGTTTTCCTTCCAACAGTGTATTCTGCTACTCAATTTGGTCCCTTTGCTGGAGATAAGACTTTTATTGCTGAGTGAAGACAAAGGCCATGCTTAGAGAGTTACAGTGTTAGATCTTTCCCCTTCCTTATTTCTATAGGATTTCACCTGTAGGGTACAGTTTGTGATGGTTTCCCCTTTCTGATTAATTATTTCATCTACAGTGGAGCTAGGCAAGGTGGGTGGTGCATTTTAGCAGTGGCCGCTGTTCCTCTCCCCCAGACAGCACCACCACAGGAAGGTGGGGGCCCTTTTTGTGGATTATCCCTAGTCCTGGAGAAAAAACTCTACAAAACTGTAGGAATCCATCTACACATGTGGCTGTTAGGAGCTCCACACTCTTATGGCTTGACCACACACAGTGTTTAGAAATTGATTGCACATTCTAGTTTGATCTTTCAGTAAAGTAAATCACCATCTGTGGGCATCTTCTCCAGGTAAACTAAGGCTTATCTCTTATTTCTTCCTGCAGGCATCTGCCTCTCTCTAGCTTACAAGTCTGTTGTTTGTCCAGTGACTTCAATTACCTGGCATGCTGAAATCAATTAGTTAATTTGCAGTTCTTCTAGTTTTTGTTCTTGTTGTTTTTGTAGGAATAATAGAGACATTTTTTCTGAGTATCAGACTTCTTTTTAACAGCTAGAAACTTGAAATAGTCCTAATATATATCAGCAGGTGAATAGATAAATGATTTGGGGTATATGCATATGTAAGAATAACAGGAATACCATCAGCATTAGAAAAACAAATGCTTGGGACTCACAAAAGTATGGATGGATTACCAAAATTATACTGAGTAAAAGAAGGTAAAGAAAGAAAAGCACATACTTTATGATTCAATTTATATAAATTCTTGAAGATATAAACTAATCCAATGTAATGTAAAGAAGATCAGTCATTATTTGGGGATACAGTGAGGTTTTGGAAGAGGTAGGGAGAGGAATTACAAAAGGACAAGAGTAAACTTGTATGGTTGTTAGATTTGTGTACTCTCTTGATTTTGGTGCTAGTTGCATGGGTGCATACATATAAAAGTAAAGACTGGAATACTTTAAATATATGCAGTTAATCATAGATCAATTAAACCCAAATGATCTGTTTTAAAATGTAGATATATTGGTAAGAAGGGAGAAGGGGAGGCATAAATAATGACACATGATGTGTCAGAGTCTCCTGAAAAAAAAATTCCTGAACCCTGGGCTTCTCTACATTATTCAGGTAAACACTAGAATGCAGTCACATGAAGAGCAGCCAGAAGCTAGAAGAGAAAGGAGAAGATGCTGCCATACGTACTGTCATATGACAGAAAAGCCAAGCACCAAGGATCACTGGTACCCAGTCCCAGAATGCCACAGCATTTGGGGAGAAAGCATCACCTTGCTGATACCTCAGTTTTGGACATCTCCTAGCTTCAAAACTGAGGCAACAGGAACCAAACCCAGGACCTCCCATGTGGGAAGCAAGTGCTCAACTGCTTGAGCCACATCTACTCCCCTCATCTGTATCTTAATAATAAATTACATATTAAAATATTAAAAATGTTAATTGTAACAGTTAGGGAATTTGATGTAATTAAAAAATATAATTGGATCATGCTTGTAAACTGATCTGTTAATCTGGGCATGATTAAGTTATTATTAGGCCATTGACTGGGCCATGCCCAGTTGAGTCCCACCCCTTGGTGGGTGGGGAATCAAATATAAAAGGCATGGCAAGAACAGTTTTGAGCAGCAGTCTTTTGAGAAGCAGTTTTGATGTTGGAAAGAAGGCCCCAGGAGAAGAGAAGCAAGCTGTTCACCTGATCGTCTACAGCTGAACTTGTGTAGGAAACAGGCATTCAGCCCAGAGAGAAATGCAGCCCCAAGAAGAGAAGAACCCCAGAAACCTGAACCCTGGCAAATGCCGGCAGCTGTCTTGCTCTAACACGTGGCAATGGACTGTGGTGAGAGAAGAAACTTAATGCTTTATGGTCCGGTATCTGTGGACTTCTATCCCAAATAAATACCCTTTATAAAGACCAACCCATATTTGGTATTTCACATTAGCACCACTTTGGCTGACTAATGCAATAATTAAAATGATATTCAAAGTAACAGAAAGTTAAAAAGTTCCTAAGTTGAAGACATTGAAGGAAACAAGAAATATACCTTTGTGGCTTCCATAATAATTTTGTTAATTTTATCTTTATCTAATCCCTCCATTCCTGCTTTATTATCATTAACTCCCATCCTAAGCAGAAGATAATCTTTGCAATTTTCATTCTTCTTTTTTGTGCTATCCATGGTGCAAACTTAAGGTAAAAATCTGAAATAGCATACAAAATAAATACTGCTTTTAAAATCATCCACAGAGGAGGAGGAAGACAGAAAGTTAAAATGATATAGAAATAAGCCAAAAAACTAAAAATTGGTAGCTGAGAATTTAAGAATTCCTAGCTATTGAAACATCATTGATTTTTAAAATTATTATGAAAGAGCTTCATGAAAATATTACTAACTCTTTCATAGTTTGTAACAAATGTTTCACAACAATGCAAGGTATTAGTGGTGGGAAGATGTATGGGAGCCTTATATGATGATATACATGTTTGTTTTGTAAATTCACACATTTTACTGTACACTTACTGTTTATGTATGTTTATGTATGAATGATAAACTTTTAAAAAAATTTAAAAAAAAAGAATGCAGCCACAACACAACTGGTTCTCATTACACTAAGGTGGGTGTGGAGGGTGTAAACCTCACTAGGCTTGTCACACTCTATCTTGGATCTGGTTCAGAAAGGAATTTGGGTCCAGTGTTATATAGCACAGGTCTAGACATGGGCTCACACTTTCCAGATCTGTGCTTACAAGCATGCCACTCAACTCCTCTTTTATTTTGCTTGTAATATTATATCTGTGAAAGGGAGATAATGTTGATAATTGTTTCTCTGTTTAGTGTGCTTTCATAAAAAGGAATTAAAATGATTGGTATAAGAGTTTAGCTCAACATAAACATATAATAAGAAAGCACATTTTCCTGAATGTTATCATTGTCACCCAATTTGCCCAGGACTCTCATATCTGCTCTGGGAACTGCCCTGCTGAAGGCATCCCACCCCAGACCTTACTATATGGTAGGAGGAAATGCCTCCCTCTCCTGATTAAAAACAGACCAGCCTGACCCTCTAGCTCTGAAGAACAGCCCCAGCCCTGGAATTGCCAGGTGTTCACATTCATGGATGAGAAACTAACAGAGACAATTCACCATGGAGTTTGAGCTTAGCTGGGTTTATATTATTGGAAGTTTAAAAGGAACTTTATGTTTACAAGTAAATATTGAGTATGTGAGTGCATAAGTGTGAGAGGAAGATTGACATTGTGTGACAGTTTTTTGACAAGGATGTCTTGTGCCTGGAGGTGTTCAATGTGTTGTAGATTGTGGAGTCTGGAGGAGACTGGGGTAATGCCTGGGGGGTCTCTGAGACTCTCCTGGACATCCTAGGGATCCATCTTCAGTAGTTACCAATGGGCTGGTTCCAACAGATTCCCAGGAGGGGTCTGGTGTGATGGAATTAAAATAATATGCAGACTCTATGAAGTGCAAGACCATCATTTCAAAGAAAATGCCAAGAACAAGATCTGTCTGCAAATAGACAGTCCATGAGCTGAGGACATGGCCAAGTGTAACTGAGTGAGACACAGTGAAATTATGCAGTGTGAGCCCAGACTCAAACCTCCCCTACAGAGTGGCCTCTAGGGGAGCACTCAGGATCCAGCAGCTCTAAGATCATGTGCAGGTAAAGGCAGAGGAGAGTTATTTTGTCATCTGAAGATTCCTATAAGGGTTGGTATTTCCCCTTCTCTCTCAGTTATCAGTTGTTCTCACCATGACCAGTAATCAGTGCACTGTGGGCACAAGGAGAGTCCAGCAGCTGAGAGCAGAGTGAGCAGCTCTGATACCTATGGACTCTATTGAAACCCAGAGGAGCCTGGCAAGGGGCCGCAGATACTGGGCAGCTAACAGACATACTGAGCACAACTGTAGCTCAGCCATCCATGGCCAGGATGCCTGCCAAGGACAGTTCCAGCTGCCACCTACAGACAAGAACCTTAATGCTCAAAACCAAATAAGTTATGCTGTGTGAGACCCACAGTAGAGGGAAGCATGGAGGAGCTCAGGCCTACAGCTCCCTGCAGGACTAAAAGGACTGACTGCAGGGGACTCTCATGAATAGCAAGATCAGAAGCCAGGACATGGTTATATGCAAAGGGAAGTCAAGAACATGCAGCCCAAAGATAAAGTCAAGGGGCAGGTGAGGGGAATCTCATGACCACCAAGCCATGATGCAGGTACAGGGCAGATGCAAGGGGAGCTCAGGATCATTGAGTCCAGGGATATGAACCAGGGAAAGGTCTTGACCACTGAACACATCCAGGATCAGGGACAGGTACAGGGGTGCACAACATTACCAAGTGCAGAAGAAAGGACCTGGGGAACTTGTGGGGAAAGCTCAGGACAATGGAGCCCAGCCTCCAGAGCCAAGGCAGATGCAGGGGCCACTCAGTAACATGAGCCCAGGGGCCAGGACTATGATTGGTGTAGGAGGAAATCAGCAACACTGAGGCCAGGACCAGGTGTAGGAGACAAACAAGACCATGGAACAAAGGAGTCAGGGCAGGGAGACATGGAAACCAGAAGCACTCATACAAAGGACCAAGATGAGGGGCAGGTGCAGAGGAACTCAGGACAGCCAAAAAAAGGGCCAGAGACAGGGACAAGTGCTGGGGGCAAAAGGAGTGTGTAGCTTAGGGGACTGGACCAGGACCATGTGCAGGAGTGTATAAAGAGCTACTTTTTAGCATCTGGGTTTTCTTCTTAGGAATTCTTTAGTCATCTCATGAGAAGGATCAGATAAACCTGATCTTGATTGTGCTATGTGGCTTAAGATAGATGTTCAGTGAAATTTCATTAGTGTATTTAAATTTGGTAATTTCATTGTTAAATAAATCTATAATGTTATGTAAAATAAACAATATACCCAAAAGTTTATCCATGTGAATAAATATAACCAAATGCCAACCTCACAATCAATGCAACAAATCAGGAGATGAGGAAATATGTCACCCATGAAAATGCACTTTAACCTTCAACACAGTGTCCTCACAGAAAATTCACTCCACATGTGAATTTCATTTTCCTGCCTTCATGTGCCCTCACAGCACTTTCATGCATGGACTTCCTGAAAGCCTCATGTACCAGATCCTGACCTTGAATCATGCCTTATGATGTTGTCCTTAATTGCTAAATCCTGCTATAGGTATTGGTGGCTTTAAGTCCAGGCCATTTCCCTTTCACCTCATGTTGCTGCCTCAACAACTTGTAATCAGGCTATAGATGAAAGTCTTACTAAATTTATTATTTAATCTTTAACTAGTATTATTGAACAACCAGGTTGAAATATACTGCTTTCATGTTCTTTTGATGATATAAGATAGAAAGATGTATTCAGAGAAGGGTGGAGCAAAACCCATAGATGTTCAGATGAGGAGCCTGAGGGTGAGTGGGGCTGACCTGCCCCAGTTGCACAGGTGTGACATGTCAGGGGCAGGACCAGGGCAAGTGGTGCTTGGGCAGTCATGGTGGTCAGAGAGGAGGGTACACACTGGGCCTTTCTAGATACCAGAAAGGTTTATACCACTAATAGTTTAATGAAATTATATAACAGCTCTGACCACTTACATTTCTCACATGAAGTTACAACTGAAGAATGACATCAACAAATTGAAGAAAGTGGTGCCAAACATCATTTACTCCACTGATAATTGAAAAATCAACCAGAATCTGTTACAATCAACACTGTCAGGGAATATATACATATTATATATTATATATTTCTTATATATAACTGAAAGGTATGTAAAAAGACACAAACAAATACATATATATAACCCCTGGGAGTAGGGACACAATGAAAACATTCCCAGAGCCATTCTTGATCCCTGACCACATCTGATTCCCCATTCAACATATTATCTGCCTGGAAGTAAAGGAACCTGGGTTTGGTGTGGGACATCCCAGGGAGAGGACTGTGTTCACCAAGGGCTCAGCCAGCATCCTTGTTCAAAAGTTCCCCTAAGACAAGGAACTCCCTCATCCCCTCTCATTTTACATACAAAGTTGCCTCCTGTTGCAATTTGGCAGTTTGATGTAATTATGAATTCCAAAAACTTTATTAGATTATGCCTATAAACTGATCTGTTCATCTGGGCATGATTTTAAGTTATAATTGGGGCTTGATTGGGCCACATCAGTAGGGCATTGAGCCCCACACCTTGGTGGGCAGGGGAATCAAATATAAAAGACAAGGCAAAGGACAGAGGAAGCAGTTCTGATGTTGGAGTTTTGATGCTGGAGCCCGGGGAGGCAAGTAGACTGAGGAGCTTGATCATGAGGAAAGAAAGAAGGCCCCAGAATAGAGATGAGCCATTTGTCTGACAGTTTCACAGCTGGCCTTGTGGAGAGAAGCAAAGCCTAGAAAGCCTCATAGTCTATAGCTGACCTTGTGGAGGAAACAGAGGAGCTAAGCCCAGAAAGAAACATAGCCCTGGAAAGAGAGGAACCCAAGAAGCCTGAACCCTGGCAAACAGCAGCTCTCTTGCTCCAACACATGGCAATGGACTTTGGTGAGGGAAGAAACTTAGACTTTATGGCCTGGTAACTGTGGACTTCTACCCCAAATAAATACCCTTTATAAAAACCAATCACCTTCTGATATTTTGCATCAGCACCCCTTTGGCTAATTAATACACCTCCCAAATGCAAATCACCTCATGGGTGAGCAGATGAAACCAAGGCAAACATTTACTTAAATTCAGGATCCTCCTCAGTCTGGAAAATATTTCCTGGGCTTCATGGATGTCATCCACAAGAACATGAAACCCTTGTGGTTCCTCCTCTTTCTGGTGGCTGCTTCCAGCTGTGAGTGTCTCAGGATTCAGACATGAAGGTAATGGGGATGCTGTCATTGAGACTCACTGTGGATCTCCTTGTCCTCAGGTGTCCTGTCCCAGGTGCAGCTGCAGGAGTCAGGACCTGGACTAATGAAGCCCTCACAGACCCAGTCCCTCACCTGAAACACCTCTGGATCCTCTTTCACTGATTATAATATGCATTGGATCCACCAGGCTTCAGGAAAAGGGCTAGAGTTGGCCAGCAGGATAACACCTAGAGGAAGCACAAACTATAACCCAACTCTTCAGTATTGACTCAGCATCACCAGGGACACCTCCAAGAATGTAATTTATTTAAAACTGAGCAGCCTGAGAACCAAGGACGGTGCCATGTATTATTGTGAGACAGACACAGTGAGGGGCAAACATTATGAGCCCAGATGGAAACCTCCCCTGCAGTGCACAGGTGGCTGTGCTGCAGGGTAAGTTCATGACCACCAGAGGGTGCATGGGGTCTAACCCCAGGTGTCAGTTCAGAGGGAGGCTGGGGAGGAGTTTCTTATCCTTGCCTTAGCTTCCCTCTTCTTGCTTCACAACATGTAATCCCCAGAGGACAGCCATTGCATCTTTTCTAAATTGTTCTATGTTGAATGCAAGATTCAATCTCAGAACTGATTATTTATTTTACTAAATATATATTAAAATTCATACATATATAATTTTATATAAATTGTGGGAATTTGTCTTGTCTTGCAAATATGCCAGAAACTGTGAACAACAATTGTATTGACCATCTCTGTGAATTTATTTCCCTCAACTCAAATTGCTGAGAATGCCAAGGCAAACTAATTCCCCACCCTCCATTATGTGAAAGTCCCAAGTCCTCAACTGAAATGAGAAGGAATTGGAAAGCCTGGCCCTCTCTAGGAGAAGCATCCAAGTGACTTACTTTGTTCTCTCCATCTCATGTGGCTTCAAAGACTCATCCCCTGCACTTATATTAACACCTTTATAAATTATGATTCTATTACATAAAATGCCATCATTGTATCATTCACACAGCTTTTCAATATATAATAGATAGGGAAGTGGCTGTGGCTCAATCAGTAGGGCTCCCGTTTGGGCAGGCCCGCCCGCACGGCGTGGTTGGCTGACCCAGCGAGCACAAGCAGCAAGGGGGGGAGAAATGAATAAATAAATAAAATCTTTAAAAAATATATATATATATATAATAGATATATAAGATTAAAAGAACAAGTTCACAATATATTATTTTTTAATCCAAATAGAATTCCTGAACCATTTATATATAATTAATGCCTTTCTTTTACTTTTTAAAATACTTTACCAATCATTTGTCATATACTCTTTTTCCCTAACATCATCAAATGTTCTCTACAAATATAATATTAAGCTCCCTTGAATAGTTTTCTGTGTAGAAAGGAAAGTCATCAGAAAGAACTTGTGACTTTCTCATCCTCCCTGCACATCCACAGGATGCCAAAGGCAGAGCTGACCTGAGGGTCCTGCCAGGGAGGGCAGACCTGCTCAGATATGGGCTTGACTTTATGTTCCAGGACATTTTGTGAAGTTGAGCATGCCTTCAAGGGCCTTCTCTTTGCTCTGCATGTTCATGTGGGAAACAACTTTCTCATCAGTGTGACCTGTGTTAAGGAAAGAGAGTTCCTGTTCCCAGTTGTGCATGTCCAAGTACATTTATAGGATCCACTGCAATTGCAGGGAAACACTTTCAGTCTGTGCCAGTCTCCTGAACATTACCTGGCTTCTTTTCTATTGCACTCTCTGAATAGAAGATGCCAGGGGAGAGGCTGGGAAATGAGCAGGATGGACAGTGATGGGAATAGCCAAGTGCCCCTGTCCCTCTTTATGAGGCAATGTTTGGCCTGTCAAGTATTTCTGCCCCTTCCTGGGCATAAAAGAAAGGTAGAGTGTGTATTTTCCCAGATATTGCTAATTAGGCTGCATTGTCTTTAGTGGCCTATTTCAGAGAACTTCATCTGTGGGTTAAGGCTTTTATTCCTTAGTGAAGTGGAGGGGGAGGCTTCTGAGCATTCATTCCATGATGGACTCTGTTTCCTTATACCTTCTTTTGGATCCCATCAGTGGCATAAGATATTGTTTCATTTGCATTTCCCATGCTGAATAAATGTTTTGTTTTGTAGTGGAACTAAGAAGGTGGTTGTGATTACATTTCTACAATAGTTGCTGTCCCTCTACCAACACACCACTAGGAAATAATCTATTATTGGTTTTGTTTTGATCTGTGGAGCTTTTTGTTGTATTCCCAAAATTTTGGAGAAAAAAACCTGCAAGACAGTATGGATATGGCCCCTGTGAGATTCACTCTAGCAACTTTCTCATACTCAGAGCTTAGAAATTTATTAACAATAACTAGTTTCATGTTCTTGCTAACTTATATGTGATCTGACAACAATGGCCCCCACTAGGTTTTAGTGTACATGCTATTTCTCTTTTTCAGCACTTCATTCCCTTGTAATTTTAGGATTTTTCTTAGCTGTGTGACATTGTTTTTTTCCATGTTGGATACATTTGAAAATTTGGGGGTTCTTCTAGATCTCTTATTTTTTATTGTTCTTGTAAGAATAAAAGCAAAATTATCAGCTATCTATGTGGCGGCAATGAGTATTAGATTATGCATAAACTGGAAGCATCAATCAGGAGGTTAAAAGATAAACAAATTTAGGCATATGGATATACTGAGGTATTATTTACTATTCAAAGTAATGGAAACCTGATACCCAATAACATAAGAATGATTTATTAAATCTATACTGAGTGAAAGAATCTAAACAACTAAAAGCCCATAGGAGGTGTTTCTTCCCAGGAGGAGCAGGACATCAGCAGCTCTCACCCTGACCCAGATGTTGTTTCTGAGGTTAAGTCCTGAGTGCATGTTATCAAGAGACAGTGCTTCCTTATTTTGCTTATCTCTACTCCTGGAATCTCAGGTGTGGCCCCTGAGGATATCCCTTTTTGTTTCATGAGGTTGATTCCAAGCAAGGAGTGGCAAACCTAGAGGACCTCAATCTCTTCCCTCTTTTTTTTTTTTATTTATTTATTTTTTATTATGGGTAAAAATCAAAATTCTCACAATACATACAAACATTTGTAAAATGATATATAAATATATATACATATATGTGTATTTGCTTACAAAAATGTTATTTATATATATATATATACATATATTTTAAGAGGTGCTTAGATTACCTAAAATATTACACAGAACCCAAATCTCTTCCCTCTTATTCACCAAATACTTCCCAGAGTGGGGGTTTCTTTCAGTGTGAGGTTTTCATTTTCCCAGCCCCAGCTTTAGAGTTCTGATAAAAGATTTTGGCCGAATTCTTTTGAACAGTGTTGGGTACAGTTAAACCTCAGAATTTCCTCACAAGTAGTGGCATTGTGGGAAAGGGAATTGGAAGAAGGGTGGACTAGTGAACACATGGTCTAGATTGAAAACCAGAGAGTTTACAAGTAGGAAGTGGAGAATGAGAATGCTGAGAGGAGGCCACTTGGGTTAGGAAAAATACCCAGCACCAACCTCATAACCCTCAGAAGTGTCAAAAATTTGATTATATATTGTATTGTAGAAATAGTTAGACCACATTGAACAGTTGTAACAAATAGAGCAATTAGACAACAATTATTTATGTATACCAATGAGGTAAGGTCATTTGAAGAGAGGACCACCAGTACAGCTCTCATGCCAGGATGACTGTGGGAATAACCAAATCTGCACTTACCTGAGGAAACTCTCAGAGACTTAACACAGCAGGGCAGGAATACTTTGCTGAATTATTCCCTCCAGTCACTAAACAAGTAAGGAGTGCAAGGGGGAAGACTGGCAGTATCTGGAATTGCACAATATATTACCCAGACTGTCCAGTTTCCAATAAGAAATTATGAGATATACAAAGATGCATAAATACATAACCCATATACTGGGAAAATGCATGTAACAGAAACTACTTGTCAGAAAGTTCATATATCATATTCAACAGATTGATTATTTGAAGTAGTCATTAAAATGTTTTCCCAAGTGCAAAACTTGATAAAAGAAGCAAAGAAAGATATATTAGTAACATTGTACCAAATAATTAGTATCAATATAGAGACAGGTATTATAAAAAAAATCAAATGTAAATTCTGGAGATGAGAATAATAAATTAAACTTTAAGAAATATGTCTACTACTGACCAATGGAACCGGATTGAGAGTTCTGATATAGATCCTCGCATATACAGTCATCTGATATTTGACAAGGCCACGAAACCCACTCAGCTGGGAGAGAGTGGCCTCTTTAACAAGTGGTGCT
>JAKSZT010054586.1:2214619-2259639 GCA_026826555.1 Tolypeutes matacus
AAAATAACATTTTTGTAAGCAAATACACATATATGCATATATATTTATATATCATTTTACAAATGTTTGTATGTATTGTGAGAATTTTGATTTTTACCCATAATAAAAAAAAAAATTAAAAAAAAAAAAAGAAATATGTCTAAACATGTTCAACTATATATTTTAAGTAATAAAATTATCAGAATTATTAGAATTATGAATAATAGGATGACATAACAGAAATAAAAATGATTGAAAGGAACACTTTGAATAGTGATATGCCAAAATAAATTAGAAAACTTAGATGAAATGGAAAAATTCCTATAAATACACAATACAATGAAAATATTTCCAAAAGAAATAAATAAGTAATTGCGATGGTTAGGCTAATGTGTCAACTCGGCCAGGTAATTGTGTTCAGGTGTTTGTTCCACCAAGCACTGGGCTAATTGTAATACAAGAGCATTTATGGACTTCGATAACCAATGAGTATACTGCATGGATGGCTGATTACATCTGCATCAATCAGGGAGATTACATCATCAATAGCACTTTTATCCAATGAGTTGGATGCCTTAAAAGGGGAAGTGATTTCAACATTCAGGGAGAATTTCCCAGCTTGTTGTTAGATAGGCAACTTCTCCCAGAAACTCATCAAGGACCTTTCATCAAACTTTCATCAGAGCCCCTTGTTTGCAGCCTGCCCACAGAATCTGGACTTGTGCATCTCCACGGTCATGTGAGAAACTCTTTTAAAATCTCCTATTATTGACAGATATCTCCTGTTGATTCTGTTTCCTGAGAGAACCCTAATACAGTCATCTTAATAGACATATAACAAATGAAGAGATTTTTATCTGTAATCACAGTATATTTTTGAACAAATTCATGATATAAATAAATGATAAACCATTTAATGTTTGACTTTCAGAATAATAAACATTGTTATGATAATACTACACCTCAAGTGATCTACAATTTCAACATTATTCATGCAAAATTTCCAGCTGTATTATTTGTATTAAATGACAAACTGACTCTAAAAACCATGCTGTTGTGAGGGAGCAAAAATAGACAAAAAATAATATAAATGAAAGATACAGTAGGAAGTCTCATACTTCTCAATTTCAAAGCTTACTATGATTCAATTGTTTTTAAGAAAGTATAATGCAGAAAGAAAAGATAGATATACAGATCAATTAAATAGAGTTCAGAGTCCAGAAATAAATCCATACATATGTGGTTAACTAATGTTGATAAGGGTGTCAAAACCATTCAAAGGATAAAAAAATGATGTTGCAAGAATGGGAAAGCCATGTAGAAGAGAATAAATTTGGAAATTTACCTCACACTATACACAAAAATAAACACAAAATGGTTCACAGCCTTAAATGTAAGAGCAAAAACACTACATGTCTTAGAAGAAAGAATAGGGAAAAATTTTTATGACTTTGTATTTAGCAAAGAATTCTTTGACATTGGGTCAAAATTATGATCAATAAAAGAACAAAAATAGATAAATTTAACTTCACCAACATTAGTACTTTATACTGAAGAGAATCACCATTATGATTGTGAGGCAGGGAAGTGGATGTGGCTCAAGTGATTGGGCTCCTGTCTACCATATAGCAGGTCCAGGGTTAAATTTCTGGGGCCTCCTGGTGAAAAAGTAAGCTGGCCCCCATGGTGTGCTGGCCCACACAGGAGTGCTGGCCCATGCAGAGAGCTGGTGCAGCAAGATGAAACAACAAAAAGAGACACAGAAGAGAGACAATGAGAGATACAGCAAATCAGGGAGCTGAGGTGGTGCAAGAGATAGAGTAGCCTCTCTTGACTCTGGAAGGTCCCAGTATTGATTCCTGGTACCAACTAAAGAGAAGGCAAGCTGACACAGAAGAACACACAGAGAGGAGACAGTGAGCACAAAACAACAAGGAGGGGTGAAGAAATAAATAAATCTTAAAAAAAAAAAAAGGATTGTGAGGCAAAAACCCATAGAATGGGCATCTTCCATCTCCACAAATATAAAAGAATGCACAGAATATATATATATGGTTATGTGTACATGAAAAATAGTGCAGCATCATCTGTCTTTAGAGAAACATAAATCAAAATTACAATGTGATAACACTTCCCACCCTCTAAAATGACTAGAATAAAAAATTGGGAAAGAAAAAAGTTATTGATGTGGAGAAATAACCCTGTTACACTGCTTCTTTTAGGAAAACATACTTGCAGGTCCTCAAATGATTAAAGACAAAATTGCCATATGACCCTGCAATTCCACTATTAGGAACATACTCCAAAAGATTGAAAACCAGGATTAAAACATATCTGCACACAAAAGTTGATAACAGCATTTTTTTTTTTTTTACCAATAGCCAAGGTGTGGAAGCAACCCTGGTGCTCATCAATAGATATTTTGGATAAACAAATTGTAGCATATATACTCAATAGAGTTCTATCCAGTTGTACAAAGGTAGGAAGTTCTGGTGCATGCTATGACACAGTCAAATCATGAAATGTGTGGTTGAGTTAACCAGGTCAATACAATAGGTAAAAACTTGGTATGATTTCCCAGATAAGGAATTTCAGAAAGAGCAAATTCAGAGATACAGGAAATAGATTGGAAGTTATCAGTTTCAGGAACTAATTGGGAGTTCATTCTTAATGGGTAAAGGATTATTTTGAAGGTGATAAAAATCTTGTCATAATATTTGATAGTGCTGACAGCACAAATTGGGAATTTAATTAATATCACCCAATAGTACACATGAAAAGTTCCATTGGGGAGTTTTGGGTTGTATTTATATCACAAGGATCATTGATTTTAAAAAATGAATGATTAATATTTGCTACCACTGAATTGGAAAAATTACCTTAAGTGAAAGAAGCCAGTCATGGATAACCATATAATTTGTGATTCATTTCATATTAAAGCCAAGTATAGGGAAACCTAGAGAGATAAAATCCATTATTTGTTGATTAGGGCTCAGATGGGGGTGGAAGGATAGCTAGGTGATTCTTACAGGGTCTGTAGTTTCTTTGTGAAGTGATGAAACATACTAATATCTACCCTGGAGATGGTGGCATGTATTTGTGGAATAGAGTAAAAATATTTAATTATAATATTTTAAATGGGTGAACTTTATGGTACATAATTTATATATCAATTCAATATTAATAAAAGAAGATTAATAGTTGTTTGGAGAGACAGAAAGAAGCAATAAGTAAGACTTTTAGGAATACAAGTGAAAACTTTTAGAAGTTCATTATCTGGTTTGAAGTGAAGTTTCAGTACAACTATATAAACACTTATCAAATTGTATATTTTAAAATGTGAAGATTATCATATATCAACTATACTTCAAAAATGCTTCTGAAAACTAACAAATGGATAGATCATTTGGCTGGAGAGATAGATAATCACACCTGTGAAAAGCCAGGAAGTCCTTTAAATACCTCTACATGAACTCTGGTTCTTTCTGCATTCTTTAAGTAAGCAGCAGTAAGAAACAATATCACACAATGCCCTCATTATACAAAGAGGGCTGCTGCAAATCCCATGAGGTCTGCCCCCCTCAGTTTTGGAGCTGATTCAGGGGAGCACAAATCTGGGGTTCACTGATATCAGGCATATGATTTGGGGAATGTTGTCCAGCACTTCATGTTTCTGTTTGGAATTTTAAATCTGCAAAGAGAAGGTAACACTGACATCTCCTTTAATATAGTCCCTGTACATATGTGTAAATGAAATAAGGCCATGGGTTCTATGTGCTTAGTCCAGCAATAGCACATAATAAGAAATCATATTTTCCCAAATGCTATCATTGCCTCACAACACCCCCTGGACACTCCTATCTGCTCTTGGCATCCCCTTTACCAAGACTCCAACCCCAGAGCTTGCTACATATTGAGAGGCCTTGTAAATAGGTTCCCTCCTTTTGCTGATATAAAACAGCCAGCCCAGACACTGCAGCTCTGGGTGAGGAGCCCCAGCTCTGTGATCCCAGGTTTTCCCATTTAGAAATCAGGAATGAATACAAAGGAATCAATATTGAGTTAGGGCTAAGCTGGATTTTCCTTATCACCATTTCATAAGGTCATTTTATGGGGAACTGGAGACATTGAGAAAGTGAGTTGATGTGAGTGGCTATGTGTGACTGGTTTCCTGACCAGGAGAGCTTTGCTTGCAGGTATCCAGTTGGTGGAGTCTGGGTGAGATTTCACAGAGACGGGGGTCTCTGACACCCTCCTTGGCAGACCCTGGATTGACCTCCAGTAGCTACAACATGACCTGAGAGCCCCAGGCTATAGGAAAGGACTAGAGAATGTCTCACACATTAGCAATGCTGCTCCTACCACACACAAGGCTGGCCTGAGAAGGGCCAATTCCCCATCTCAGAGGCTTTGACAGGAACATGCTGTTTCTGCAGATGGACAGCCGGAGACCTGAGGACACAGCAGTGTATTGCTGAATGAGACACAGGGAAGGAAGGCAGCAAGAGTCCAGACTCAGTTCCACCTTGCAGGGAAGTTGGAGGGTGCTGGGATTCAGGGGTGGTCAGGAACCACTGGACATGGGTCTCAGCCACAGGACCAGGCACAGAGGGAGGGTAAGGTTCATTTACCTGTTAGGGCTGGTGCTTCCTGTATATGTATATGTTTCCCTTAGGAAACTATCTATGTTTAGGATTGTGTCCCTTCCACTGAAGTGTCTGAATAAGGAAGGTTTCATTATTATAAGAAAAAAATCCTCACATGCTGACTGTCCCTTATGGAGGCACAAAAGACTCTGCCAGTGGTCACCAGTATCAGAACTGAGTCATATCAGGGCAGTCTGGTGAGTCTTTTCCAATCAAACTAGGGACAAGACCTCAGTGGGATTCCCTGGTTAGTACAGTCTTTGTGATTCAGGTTAAAACAAGGAGGGAGGCTATGGCATGGTCAGTAACTTATAAACCATAGTGGATTTCACATTTGATTCTCCTCCTCACTCAAAACTGTGCATGTCAGGCTCAGCAGTTGTCTGGTTTACTCTTTTGGGCCTAACCCATTTTCTTTCTTCCAAGTTGATCAAGGACATCAGCATGTACTTGAGCCAAAATTGCCCATTAAATGAGTCCTGCATCTCCCAGGACCTGGTCAGCGTTAGTGTTCCTCCCAAGCTTGGACCTTGGCTCAGAGAAGCCCTGAGGTCTCCTGCCTTTCTCACAACATGAGGATGATATCAGAATATCAGCTAGGCCCTTGGGGCTGGGCTTTATGTTCCTGCTTGTGGAGGAATGGGAGGTGCATTCTCGGGACCAGCACAGTATATACTGCTTTTAATACAAGAAAACTTAGTTTAATTTCATTTTTACTCATGAGAAGTACATACATAGCCTGTTTGCAAATAGTGGATTCATGCTTAATTTAATAAAATGCCACAGGGAGACTCCTGAGTGCTCTGTGCACTGGCCTCAGCTCCCACTTCAGGATGAGGACAGGAATGTTCAGGCTACAGGGGAGAGAGGACAGGGAGGGGCAGGGGGAGGTGAGGAGGAGTTACTGACAGGACCAAGGCCTTCCTCTCCTAGGGCAGTCCATGTCTCTTTTCTCATTCTGGAATCTTGTCAGTTTGGGAAGAAACTCTTAGTTTATCTGTGATATATTGATGGATGACCAGGCACAAGGCTGTGACCTCACTTCTGACCCTGCTTCTTCAGAAAGATGACTGGAGCATACATGCCTGTGTTCCTTTCTCTCAGTTTCAACTCTATGTCCCTGTGCTCCCCTCTCCTCTGTGCCCCACCCCAGTCCTGGGCATGGCTGCAGCCCCCCCCTCTCTGTCAGGGCACTTTCTGCTTTGGCTCCTGGAAACATAAATATCTTGTGGACCCCCTGCCTCTGGTTGCCTGCTGGATCCTCCAAAGACCATTAACCCCCTGCACTGCACTGGGAGTACCTTCTTGGCTCCCCATTGTCTGTTTTTCCCTTTCTCCAGAGCCATGCAGGCTAATCTGACAGTACTATTGTCATCATATTGGGATTTGCTTTATAACCATGTCTCTAGCTGCTGTCCTGACTCCATCTCCACCTGCTTGCTGGACACCTGCACCTGATGCCTCACAGTAACTCTGACCTACCCTTACCTCCAACCTCCCTCATTCTTGTCAGATTTTGGAAGTCTCCCCGCCATTTTTACCCAAATCCTTCACTATATTAGCCACAACCAGTGCATTTTAATTCCTCAGTGTCACAGGAAACATTCCCTCATGATCATCTTTATTCAATACACAGTTGAAGGTAAATGAGAATATGGAAGTACAGCCCGCTCACTGACCACTGGACACAGCACTGCCCAAATCCCTTGCTCATATTCACAATATTATATGATTTTATGAATTCTCAAATTTCTTTATGATATTTCTCAAAAGAAGATGGTTTATGTGTGTGTGGGGGGGAAAGAGGTGACACAGGCTTAGTGTTTAGAAATGTCCTGCCCACACACACCTATTGTCCTCTTCCCTCCTGGGATCACAGTTAACACACATTTCCAGCCTCTTGATTTCAGGGAGATAATATGATCAATAACAGAAAATGGAATGTGCACAGGGATAAACTATGCTGCTTGCAGCCCTGTAAAATTAGAATATGCCCATCCAGAATTCCAAATTCTCTTTAATTCTGCATCTAACTTTCTGTCCATCAGTTGAGGATGCCATGTTATAAATTGGTGTGTATTTGTGTTCCTGACTAATTGCAAAAATCAGATACCACCCCTTAACAAGACTTCTCACCTAAACACCTTATAATAAAAAGTAAGCAATCCATTTATCTTTCTTAATATATTTTTATTCCACTGAGTTTTGTGGTTATTTGTTATAATACTTAGAGCACAATGATATATGGACCTGGGCAAATATATGTGGACAATTAGAACTCTGGAGTTTTAGTAAGCAAGCTGAAAACCAATCAGAAACAAAATCTCCAAAAACCTTGATGTCAACACCTATGCTTTGTCAGAACTGGGAAATGTAGAGACAAAATACTTAGTAATTGTTATATTTGTCCTCTCTTGAGGATGAGTCTGAGCAAAGTGTTAATTAATGATTATTTCCTGCTTACCACAGTGTCTGACACAGAGGACATTTTACATAAAATCTCTTGCTATTAATATCTCTGGGTAAGACATTTAGGCATTTGTGGGAACTGGCAGAGTATAATGAAAAGTTAGGCCTTGGCACATGGAAATTCAATATCCATGAAAGACAGAGAAAATAAAAATACAGAATTTTGGTGTCTATAGATGCACAGTGGAGGGTGACTCAAGAATGATTGTGTGACATGTCCTGGTCTATGAGCATGTCTTGGTCTATGCTCAGGATGACACTGTGTGTGTGTGGCTGAATTCAGTTCATGAAGGCATTTCTCTGGGGTCCCCAAATTGGGAAGTGTTAGTGTCTAATAACCACTTTGTCCAAAACTCACTATCCTCCAATGATTCCTGACCTTTATCCAGCCCTCTTCTCAGAGCCAGGCTTCCCCTTAACTCTGTCATGTAGGTTAGAGTTGTGCAACTATCACCCTAGTATAAATTTATAGCATATACAACACCAAAGAAGAATCCCCATACCCATTAGAACTAGTTCCCCAATACCCCTCCCCCATCCTCTGGCAATCACTAATATACTTTCTGTATGTATGGGTTTGGCTGTTCTGGAAATTCCAAATAAATAGAATAATAAAATAAGTGATCTCTACTGAGTGACTTCTTTCACTTAGTATAATATTTTCAATGTTCTTTAATATACTTGCATATATATCTGTACTTAATTTATAATTGCTAAATAACATTCCATCTTATATATATGCTCCCAATTTTTATTCATTCATCACTTCAAGGATATTTAGGTTGTTTCCAATTTTGGGCTATTACAAATAATGCTTCTCTGAACATTTGTGTACAACTTCTTCTGGTTGATATATTATATCAACTCTCTTGGGTAGATGAAAAGCAATAGAAATGTTGAGTCATAGGCAACATTATACTTAAAAATTTGAGGAACTTGGAAATACCAATTTCCAAGAAGGACAACACACCCCAAAAAGAATAAATCTGAATAGATCTATCCCAAGACACCTACTATTCAGAATGACAAATCTCAGAGACAAAGAGAGGATTCTGAAAACAGCATGAGAAAAGGAAGCCAACCCACTGTTCTGGGCCCCCAATTCCTTGTCCAGCATTTGCTTCTGCTCCTGGGAGGGAGGCTCTGCACAGGGATCTTATGTCTTCTGAGAACCACTGAGAACATCAATTTGCTGGGCTCTGTGTCCAGGGGCTCCTCCCAGGCATGTGAGGTGGGTGGGTCTTGGCTGCAATGGCTGTGCATGGATCAGCCATGTGCTCTGGCTCCCTGGCAGGCAGGCCTGGGTCCTCTCATGGGGCATCTTCAGGGCTCCCAGGCAAAGCAGGGAAAGGCAAACCCAACATGCAGGCACTTGTCAAGTATCAGATTATTCATGTTTGATTTTGGTCTATTTGCCAAAGGAAGGCACTTAAGCAAGCCTAGGGTTGGCATGGGGGGTTGCATCCATGTGTTGGACACAGGGATGAATGACAAATTTGGAGTCCAGAGCTGCGAAAATCAGAGAGAGCATATGTATGTGTGTTCATGTGTATGTACATGTGAAGGTATGTGTATATGTGTGTATCTGTGAATGCAAACGTGTGTGCACACACCTGTCTCTGAATGGATTTGGAAGTGAGTATATTATTGGAATAGTGAATGTGTGTGCACAGGAATGTGCATGTGTGTTAGTGATACATGTGAGTACATGATACAGGTAGAGCAGGTATTTGTGCACATGTAATGTGTGTCTGTGTATGTTGTGTGTGCTTTGTGTATGTGTATGTGTAATGGGTTTGGTAGATGTGTGTGTGGGCTTTGAGCCCCATGGTCCTGTGTGTACACATGTTCTTTGTTGTAACCTTCAAAACTGAGGAGGACAAGGGGGATGAGAGACCCCCTGACAGCCTCTGGATTCACCATGACTGTGACTACCAAAGCATCTGGCAGGCTCCAGGGAAGGGCCCCCTTGTGGTTGCACAGATTCCTGTGTTTTGTCTACCTGAGTAGTGTGCTGGGTTGCTAAGGAAAATTCACTATCAAGAGATGGTATCATCTGAGTGTGGTGTCTCTAAAGATCAGTCTGAAGAGAAGGGCACAGCCAGGTGACACTGGGCAGAGAAGCTGTGAGGAAAATGCCCTGTGAGCACAACAGGAACCTCTCTGCAGAACAGGGGCTGAGATGCAGGGAATTCTCAGGACCCACTAAGCACAGGGCCCAGCCCCAGGGCAGGTGCTGGGGGTGACTGGGAAGGGCTTCCTCTCAGGCACAGAGTTCTCCTTTACCAAAACACACTTTAAAATAAGAACTTAGCCATGACTGTTAATGGGTCTAGTAGTATTCTGCTTTGGGACTTTATGCCTAACTGAAGAAGGCAATGATAGGCACACTTAAAAGGGGTTTTCTAAGACTTCCTCATGCCTTAGGAGTGAGGAGCTGGAGGACAGGGATGGTTTAGTAATTCAGTGGATCCAGGATTTGGGGAGAGACATTGATCAGCTGATAGTTGCTGCATTTCTCTTGACAGGCAATGCTTCTTTTTTCATGACTTTAATAATGACCCTCCATTATCCCCTAACATATGAAGTCAACTTTCTGTAAGTTCACATTCTATTCTTAGTTGATATTCTCTACATTTTATATTGAGAATAGAAGCAATCAAATAGCACTTTTCCATCTTCTCAGTATGAATTCCACCCACATCTTTTCCTTCTCTCTTTGGGCATGGTGTTTCCTTCATCCAGCACCTTCATCATTGGTAACCTCCAAAAGAATCTCACTTATATCTCATTCTTTACCTTTTCCATTGCAAATTAGTCATTTCAGTTGGTTCTTCTCACTAACATTGACAAAAAAATCAAATGGTGATGTCCAACCACAGCAATTCTTAATAATATCCACAAGTGCCAAGAGCCAATTTCTACATGGTGGCCTAATATATATTTCCTAACTGTGAGCAGTTTCTAGCAAGAAACACTCAACTACAGAAACATATGCACATCTCTGGGACTTTTTTCTATGTCAGCAAGAATTTATATCAATCTCCCTCTGAGTCCAACAACCCCCAAAGACAAGGCCACACCATTCTGAATCTATACAGCCTTATGTGTCCACCTAGTAAGTAATGGGCACAACTGGTCCTGGATGTTGGATGCCATCCCTTCCCCTCCCCTTTCCCACAGCAGGTCAGCCCATATTTCCAGCTCTTAATGAGCACATCCTGATTTTCCTGTAAATCTTTCTCATCACAAATCTGTTGACTTTCCTATTGCCTACATTCAGGCATGGGGGTCATTTTTTATGTAATCCATTTGACAATATTACATAGACAGATTACAATATGCTACATTCGAGGCTGTGTTTCTAAAACTTTTTACATAAAGTATCATGAATCTTTAGGAACAATAGGATTTAATCAGTAAATTTACAGGTTGGGTCACCGAGGCAAAGGTTTTTGAGCTGCCCCAGTCACACCGGTTTCACATGTCAAGGAGAGGATGAGAGCAGGTGTCCCTTGTGCCTTGTAGAGGTCAGAGGTGAGGGCTCACATAGGTTTCCACATTCTTATCCTAATAACAGTGGTGATAACAGGAAACATCTCTGAATTCCTACTATAAAATTCACAAATAAAGTTTCTGTTGTGCTCCCCAATTTGTGCCCTATCAGACTGAAGCCCAGAGGGGTGAGGTCACAACCTAAGGGTCACAGGGCAGGAGGAAGGGAGCTGTGCTGGGTTCTCTGCACTATTCACTACTAGGCTTTCAGTCAAGAACCCAGATTCAGTGCCACAGGTCTCAGGAAGGTAGCTCTCAGGGGATTTTTCAATGGACCTGATAATTGTGCAGGGAGCCTCCCTTTAGCCATTGTGAGCTCAGCCCTTCTGCAAACCATTCCCTTGCTGCTGTATTGATAAGGATCTGCATGTTATTTCCCCATGTAGGGCAACCATTGTCACTGAATTCAACATTCACTGGCATTGTCAAAGAAAGCAGAAATTGAGATTACTTGGGATCCCTGAATGGATTTCTTAGGCTGCTTTAACAAAGAATCACAAATAGGATGGTTTAATAATATAAATATATTATATTAGAGTTCTGCTGGCTAAAAACCTGTAGCCTGTAGGGGACAGCCATTCCCATCCTCCTCCTAGTCTCTGGTATTTGGCCCAAAAATCCTGGGCCTTCAATTCCTAACCTAGTCATCACATGGTGTCCTCTTTGAGTCTATCAGTCTGTCTCCAAATCTTTTCTTCTTACAAAGACAACAATCATGTTGGATTATGGTACAATATAATCCAGATTGGTCTCATCTTAACTCATAGCATCTTCAAAGAAGCTATTTCCAAATAAGGCCACATTCACAGGACCAGGGATAGGACTTAACCATGTGTTTTGGGGCAACAACATTCAACCCATGACACTGATACAACATATTGGTGTGTTGATGACCCTCCACTGAATGTCTCTATTTATAAAGCAGAGGAGTGTTTCTGTTCTTTAAGGTTTTACCTAAGGAGAGTGTCCTGGGGTGCAGAGTGTCCCTGCAGACTCAGCTAAGTACAGGGAATAAACAGGTTTAGGAATCCATTAGGAGTGATAAAAATAAACTACATGAGAGATTTCCCTCAGCCATTTCAATTCTACAATAATTACTAAGTATACATTTTATAAAAGTCCTTTCATAAGAAGAAATATTCACACATGTTAAGTAAGTAAAACAAACTCATTCTGAATTGTGACACATATTAGACAGAACACAGTTTATCTCAATTCATTGGGTTAGAAATATTTTGCTGCTACTTCAAAACTTTAGGATGTCCAATAAAAATCAGCTAACAGAGGAGATAAATGGATCAGAAGATTTATTGGGCAAACTACAGGCTGTGTATTTGTGATAGGTGTTTTGTAAATATTTATCTCCTTTAAAGTACAGGCACACTAACAATATTTCCTAAAACATCCTTGTTCCTTGGCTGGATCCACCTCCCTTACCAGCTCCTTCAGCAAGTTTTCATGGCCTGGAAATAGAAATCTCTATACTTAGTGAAGTGGGACCCAGGAAATGAACTGTGTTCTCCTAGGGATCAACCAGCATCCTCCTTCCAGAGGAGCCCTAGAGACAGAGAACTACCCTGTTGGCCAATTGATGAAAGCACAGCACACATGGACTTAAATTAAGAAACCTCTGGATCAGGAAAATATTGTCTGACAGTTTTGAGCATCATACAAAGGAACATGAAACCCTTGTGGTTCTTCCTCTTTCTGGTGGCAGCTCCCAGAGGTGAGTGTCTCAGGATTCAGACATGAAGGCAAAGGGGATGCTGTCTCTGAGCACATGATCTACTGTTCTCCTTGTCCCAGGTGTCTTGTCCCAAATACAGCTGTAGGAGTCAGGCACAGGACTGGTGAAGCCCTCCCAGACCCTGTCCCTCACCTGCTCTGTCTCTGGAGTTTCCAACACAACCAGTGGTTACTGCTGGAATTGGATCCATCAGCCCCAAGGGAAGGGGCTGCAGTGTTTGTCTAGAATATGCTGTGATGGTTACACTATCTACAATCCATCCCTCAAGAGCCATCTCTCCATCTCAAGAGACACATCCAAGAACCAGTTCTCTGTGCAGCTGAACTCCATGATGGCTGAGGACACAGCAGTGTATTACTGTGCAAGAAACTGTGAGGGTAAGGCAGTGTGAGCCCAGACACAAACCTCCCCTGCAGGAGGGGCTGAGCTGCAGGGGGCACTTGTGGCCCACCCACAGCAGAGTCTCAGTTTCAAGGAAGATTTGTGGAAACCATGGATTCCTGTGATAATATAGGGTTTAACCTTCTTGCTTAAAAGCATCGAATCACTAGGGATTCTCCACTACATTTGTTCTAAGTAATGTCATTATGTTTCTTAGTTTCAAACACAGAAAATATATTTGCAATGCTATTGTATATCATGTGATATTTAATACACACATGTAAAGAATTTCTCTTGATTTTGTTCTTCTGGATTAGAAGTCTGAAAAACAACTTTTTTCAACACTCTGACACTGTGCAGTTAATTCTCAGGATTTAATTCCCTGTCGTGGCTGTGCCCAGGCAAAACATATTGCTACTACTAATAATATTGAATTTGCATGGTTAACAGATTATATTACGGTAGAATGACTTTGTCTCAATTGAAAATTAAAGACCTCACTTTTCTTTCCCAGAATGTGAACATATATATCTCCCTCCTCTCCCAGGCTATTCAGTATCCATTGTTCCCCTGCTTAGCTCCCAACCATCATGTAGAGCCCCATGACCTCAGTGAAAAGGAGCAGAAAGGGGAGGCAGGCTGGCATAGCCCTAGGTGCATCCTCCAGGAGACTCAACTGGTTTTCTCTATCATGGTCATGGTTTATTGGGGGTGTATGTGATCCAAATGCCCAGCAGGCTGACCCTGAGATGTCAGCTTACCTGATGGACTTGGAAAGACTACCCACTTCTCACTGATGGCAGATGCCTCATGGAGTCTGAGCCTTGTCTTTTGTCAGAAACCCTGGAAATTCTTCCAGAGCTATCATCTGTGGTGAAGATGTCAAACTCTACTGAGAGAAATGAGAAAAAAGAACTATGGAACATGGTGCATCTGAACCCTTGCTTCTTTGCCGATAGGCTGGCCTCTGCCTCAGGAGGGCTCAGGCTCACTTGCCTCACTTGTTCCCTGGAGCTCGATCTGACTGAAAGCTGCACCTATGCAATCCCCTGGGGAACCCTGTGGCTCTAATGGGGACCCAGACCTAGGAGATCTCAGCCCTGCAGGATGACACTTGGAGGGGAATTAGGTAAGACAGCAAGAGATAGGACAGGGGAGCCTGTGATCAATGTCCAGCCTCCTCTATTATGGTACTGAAGGGACCTGAGGTCCTTTCCACTGAGTGAGCTCCAGGGTTGACATCAGGTGGAGGGTTTCCATGGAGGTATTGTAGATCATACTGGATATGAAATATAAAATATAATAGACAGAATATAATAATATGATATGTAAGGAGTCATTATAGAGTTTCAGAAAGATGATAGATTTAGATATATCCTCTTGAGTTTCAACTGTGACCTTAATATGCCCTTATATTGCAAAATCCAAGGATGTGACTTTCAGACACTGTGAAATAGAGAACTGTCACACAAGTGTTGTAACTATGTGTACTGTATACAGTCCTTTTTCTCCAGATGAATTTTTTTAATTTTCTTTATTTTTTTAATTAAAATTTTTTTAACAAATTGATTTTATCAATGCATATTAATAAAGCAAAAATCCATCAAAAGTATACAACCAATGGTATGTGGTAGAATCACATAGTTGTGCATTCATCACTTCAATCATTTTTTAGAGCATTTTCATTCCATTAATAATAATAATACTAAAAAACTAAGCAAACAAAACTAATCACTTCTCAATCTCTCTATGCTTCCCCTGCCATACATAGCTGCTATTCTGATTCCTTCTCTCTAGCTTATTTTTGTTTATATTTTATAAAAACAGTTATATATATGTAATTTCTTCATTTTTTATTATAGAAGTTTTGAGCTTACAAAACAATCAGGCATAATGTGAAGGATTCCCATACATCACCCCTCTACCAACACCTTACATTGTTGTGGAACATTTGTTATGATTAAGAAAGAACAGGATCAGATGATTACCACTAACTAGATCCATCACTGTACACATTCCTTTTAATGTGTTTTTCTTGCCTATGGTTTTCACTGACAGTAGTTTTAATTTGTTTAGTTAAACATAAGAGCCATGACTCCCTCCAGGATGTATGATTTAAGAATCATGTGCAAAATGAGCAATGGGAATCTGAAGATGGAAAATGTGCTGGGAGAGTTGTGGGCTTTTATGACCTCTAAATTCCAGATTCCAGGGAAGATATGGATGCATGAAGAAGATGCCCAGATCTGCACTGGAAGCAGGAAAATATAAGAAAAACAACTTTCTTCACAGTTAGAATTGATGATTTACCCTCACAGAAAGTGGTATAGATTATGCTGGGAGCTTCATCATCCAATAGTGTTCCCTTATGTCCATGTAGTGATAATCACATGGACATAACAGTGTGAAAACAACTTGAAAGGGGCCAATGAAAAATCCAAGGCCATGCAGGTCCCAAGGGCTGAGACTGAATATTGACCCAAATGAGGATTCTATGGGACCCCATGCTCTGTACAACATGTGCTGCCCAATGTCCTCTCATCTTTTCCAGATCAAGATGTTAGGATGAAGAAAGTTGTAAGCTCCTCAAAGAATGTGCTCCTTTGAGAGGAGAGAGAAGGGTAATACAGGTGTTTCCATATCAGTGTGATTCTCATGCCTTTAGAGATCAATTTGTGCAACCAAAAATCTCTCTTCTGTGGGCTGACAGCTTCTCTGAACTGGAGTGGCCCCTGGGCCACCATTATATTTTTTGAACAGAACACTTGCTTTCTAGTTTCTGAGGTGTACATATGGAAGGATATTTCATCTCAGGATAGATCATCCCCAGAATGTCACCCAGACTTGATAAGATAACTTAGATGGTGAGATTGGTATATTTTGTTCAGATGCTATTAAGATGGGACTTTAGAGATGAGTTGATGGTGTAATAAGGTGAGAATTATGAGAATTTTGAGATGAGCTGAATTTATTTTGTTTGTGAGATGCACATGTTAAAGGGGACCTGGAGGATGTGATTAATTTAAGGATCTTCACATAGAGGAGATTATCCAGTTGGGCCTTTAATGTAATCAGAATTTCCCTTATGAGGAGGGAGCAGGGGAAGACACTCTTTCAGAAGTAAAGGCAAGTTGATGACTGAAGCAAGATCCTTCCTTTCTGGATGTGAAAATGGAAAAAGAGAACATGAGCCAAAGAATGGATCTCTGGAAGTGGTCTAGGACAAGGAAAGAGATTTTCCCCTGGAGACTCCAGAGAGAGTAAGACTCCCTCTGGACCCCTTGTTTTTTGCCACAGTGTAACTACTGTAGAATTCTGAGTGTGGGAAAAATGAGAATAAATTTGTGTTGTATACTATTGTGGTTATTTATTTCAGCAGTCATAAAATTAATACACAGTGTTTTATTGTATGTCAATACATGCTGATTCCCAACCTGCTGTCTCACCAAATTAGGAGATTCCATGATTGAAAGTAAGACATTTCATTCATGAAAATCTTGACCCCTCCATACCAGCAGAGCTAGAATGGTTAGGGCACATGTCTTGGAAAATTAAAATAACCTCCATGCTGACTCCATTGCATGCTGCTGTCACATGACAACTGAAAATCTCAGTGGATCACAAATGAAAAATACCTTCCTCAGTGAAACTTTTATGAAATCCCTCAAACATGCCATATAAATTCACCTCATTCAACATCCCCAAAATATCAACTAATCACACCATCATCTCAAATCTCAAAACTCTTCTAAATCTCATCACTGGGATGAATGGCCACATGGTTTTGGAGACTCTACAAAGATGGTATGTCTCTATGTGGAGCTGGAATTATCTCCATATTTCCCAGATATTACAAAAGGGGAAGTTAACCTCTCCATTCATCATCTGAAAGTTTATCAAAATGAAATAACAGGGAAACAACCAGCAAGATGATGGCAGAGTAAGGAGCTCCTAGCATTAGCTCATTTCTACATGGCAGTTAATAATCACCCAGACCAATCTAAAGCACCTGTTTGGGGGCTCCAGGAGACCAGAAGAGCATCCAGCAACATCCATTTTTATGTGATACACTTACACTTCTAATGCTATTTCATTTTTACCATAACACACTAATAGTATAAATTATCAATGATTCCTTCATTTCACAAATACAAACCTACAAACTTTATAGCAAGTTTGGTTAGAGAAAAGTACCACATTTTATAGGTCCCATTCTTACTTCAATGTCTTTAGACTTCATCCAGAAAACTGAAAAATTGAAAAAAGTTGGTTTCTGTGTTTTTATTATAATGTACATATTGGTCTTTCAATGTTTTTTTCTTGGGATGTTTGACTTTTTTATTGCTTTGAGTGGTGTGTTTCCTCAATCTAGTGGAATTGTAACTAATTATAGCCTTAAAGCTTGTTTCTGATCATCACTTCTTACTCTTATTCTGTAACTTTTATTAAATATCCTGAAAGCCATTTCATACTGCACTTCTCATTTCTTAGTGTTTTCTCTGTTTTCTATTTCAGTTTCTCTTTGTGGAGAACATTGAATTCTGTCTTCCCAAATATTATGCAGATAATTTATTGTCCATTTTTCAGCATTGAATCCAGGCTTAAACTCTTATATATGTTTTCAATAAGATGTGAATGTGATACACATTAGTTATTAATTTTTAAATTAATTGTAGGCTGGCAACAGAACACTAAATCTTGTGGACTCTGTTGGTAATTTATTTTGCTTAATCACTAAAATAAAGTTAGGAGGAGTGCATGGGTCAGATAAAACATCCAACAAAATGCAAATGGTAGGAATTCCAAAATATATGTCCTAGGGGCACATTTCTTGGTATCCTGCTCATTACTCCTGCCAACATGGAGTCAATGAATTGTGCTTCTCTTTTCATGATGGCAGTGAACCTGGACAAGTAATGCTGTTATTCATCCTCTTGCACATGAAATCATAATAGGCAAGTTTAATACTACAGATTCAAAGGGCATGGCATTTTTAAAATCCCTGATCATTTTTCAAATGTTAAAATTCTTAGTTATTGGTCTTGGAAGTATTTCAAAGCTGTTACATTACATGGATTGATGTAGCTCTTTTGTAAGTGGAAGGACATATGTTCTGTTATTATTGACCCTACCAAGTGTATAATAAGACTCTTATTCATTTCAATGTTTATGTGTTTGTGAGTGTGTGTGAGTATATAAGAGTTTGTATTTATGAGAGTGTGTGATTAGGTATGAAGGTGTGTTCTAGGTGCAGATGATAATGTGAATGTGGATGTGTTGCTGTGACTGCATGTGAGACCATGAGTAGGTGAATCTACATTTGTGTATGAGAGCAAGTGACTGCATCTTTGTGCATGAATGTCAATACAGGCAAGTGTAGGTGTATATAAAATGTTTTAATGTTTGTGTGTGGCAGTTTGTGCATGACAGAGTGTGCATGAATGTGCATATACAAATATGCATAAGAATTTAATTATGTGTTAAGAGTCTTGGTGTTTTTTAATGAGGGTGATTTTTGATGTGTATGAGTGTATATATGAAAGAGTGTCATTGTGGTTGTGTGTACTTGAAAGAGTGTTAGTGCTTGTGTGAATGTATGCATGAAATTGTATGTATGTGTGTCTGAGTGTGTGTCAGAATGTGAGTGTGTGACTTATCTCCTGAGATCCTGCTGTTTTGTGTCCTCAAATATCCTGTGTGTGGTTCACCTCGTGGAGTCTGGCTGATAGGTGGGATGGCCAGGGATGGGCAGGCAGGGCTGTGTTCCACTTTTGTGTAGTCTGTGGATTCACCCTTCAAATATTGGCCATTAACTGGTATCCAAGGATTCTAGGGAATGAATGGAGTGGGTGACAGTTACTATTTACAATACAAATAAGATGTACTTTTTAGTCCATGTGAAAGGTAAATCATCATATCCAGATATAACACAAAAAATGCTAATCCTGCCAATGATAATTCTGAGAATCCAAACAAAGTCCTGTTTTATTGTGGGAGACATAGTGAAGGGAATGAGCACAAACTCCAACAAGATCTTGTGTTGGGAGACCAGGGATTTCATCCAGCAAGGAGGCTGAGAACCCTGGGCAGGAGGTAGAAACTCTTTCCTAAACAGGAAAGAAAACACCTTTTTCATTTTACCACTATTTTAAGGAATAATCCCTTTAACAGTATCTGTGATGTCATTTTGTTATTATTTACATATCTTCCATTATGACTATGTGGATAAATCCATCAATGTCTGCAGGCAACTGTAACTTCAGTGCCCAGTGTGTGAAGAAATTCAGTCCAAGTTTTCAATATGCAGAAGCAGCATGTTTTCCTTCCTCCACCTGCCCTAGAGTTGGCTTCCTTCTGCCTGCACTCATCAGACATTCAAATTTGGTCCCTATATTATGAACTTATGTCCTACTTCACTATAGCCAGCTACATTTGAGAAAGTTTGATCTCTTTTTTGTTCAAGAATTTATTCATACTGATGTTTTTTAAAGAAAATATGTGTCAAATTCTGTGATGGAAAATGTCAGTGAAATGTCAACCAAAAATGGTCTTCACACACTCTCATGTCCCCCTGCCCTCTACCCTGAACTTGGAACCTGAGATCTTGGAGGTGGTGATTTCATCAGATGTAAGAGAATTTATTCACCTTAAGAGCTGAGAACCCAGACACACAGGTCCTAGTCTATGCTCAGGATGAAACTTAGGGTGTGGTAGGCATCAGCTCATGAAGGCATCTCCCTGGGGTCCCAGGATTGGAAAGTGTTGGTGAATAGTACCACTTTGTCAAAGCTCACTATCCTCCAATGGTGCCTGGGCTTTTTCACACCCTCTTCTCAGAAGCCAGACTTCTCCTCAATTCTGTCATGTAGGTCAGAGGCAGGGGTAGTGACACAATTTTTTGTTCTTAGTAACTTCACCTGTGTCGCTTTTAAAAGGAAACTTCTCAGAATTGTGAAGGAACCTGTTTGTTGGTGGAATTATTAAAAATCTGTAACACTGGATGCATGATTCAAGTGCAAGGGCAACCACAGATGCATAAAATGAGATGTTAAAGTTGAAGATATTCATGAACTCTCTTCCATACCGGAGCACAGAGAAGAGTGGAGAAGGTGTTCACACCTGTACTCTAAGAAGTATCAGGTCAAACACTGTACTAGTCCTCCTGGAGTTCCACAGTCCTCTTGATTTCCTTAATGTTTAGGGAAGTAGTTGTTCACATGGCCATTCTAGTGGTAAGGAACCACCTGCAAAGTGTACAGTCATCTTCCCAATGTAACACAGGTCACCAGGGCTAAGCATGGATATGAACCAGATCTCTTGCCACTAGACATCATGCTCTGTACTATATGTGCTGTCACAATACTCTCCCAGGTGGTGCTGATTGGGATGTTAGGCTGAAGTAAGGAGTGAGCAAACTGTACAATGTTTTCCTGAGAGGAGAGTGAAGGGGAAGTCCAGTGTTTCCCTATCAATGTGGGTGAGGGAGAATTCCCATGAGATCAGAGTTAATTTAAAATAAGCAAACACCTCTTTCACCTGGATATGTAGACATCTGAGCTCTCAGTAAATAGAAGTCTATCTCTGAGGACAGTCAAATATCTTTCTCACAGTTTTTTAAATATAGGCTGAAGCTCCCCAGGAACTTCTCTGCTTTAGACACAGACTTCCACATGCAAATCACATCCTCACTTTTAAGGCTAATCTCAAAATCTAGGGCAGCATCTCCACACTGTGAGCTGGACTCCCCAGGACTCCTAGACCTTGTTCAGAAGGCCATGAGGTTCCTGTGGTGGCTCTTCTGCCTGGTGTCCACATCTCCCTATGAAGTTCTCAGAGGTTTCCTTGTGGTGTGACTAGATGAAGCGCATGATGTTTGTCATGATTTTTGATATTTTGTCTGCCTAGATGTCTTGTCCCAGGTTCAGCTTGTGCTGTCTGGTCCAAGTGTAGTGAAGCCCTCTCAGACCTTGTCCCTCACCTGCACAGTGTCTTGTTCCTCTATCACCAGTGTTTTCTGTTTGCACTGGGTCCACCAGCCTCAAGGCTTGGGGCTTTACTGGTTGTCAGAAATTTGGTATAATGGAAATACATACTATAATCCATCTCTCAAGAGCAAAATCTCCATCTCAAGAGACATATCCGTGAGCCAATTTTCCCGACAACTGAGCTTCATGGCTGTTGAAGATATGGCCATGTATCACTATGTAAGAGAAGCACAGTGAAGAAAAAGCAGTTAGATCCCAGGTAAAAACCTCCCCTTTCAGGATTGTAGCCAACAAGTACACAGTCCCAGCCAGGAACAGGTGCAGAGGAAACCTGGTGACACTTGTCCTACCAGTGTAGGATTTATCCTCACTCATGCTTTGCTCATCCTCCTTATTCATCATCTTGTGAATCATTTCTATTTTTTAAATTTAGTTCATAAACTATCTTAATGTCTCTCCCAGGAAATCCTTTTTCCTGTGGTTAACTGAATTTGAAAAAAATGCATGTAAATATATGAATGTGATTTTGTGCATATTTACTGCTTTATTAAGATACAGTTTATATACCACTATCATAATATTTTAATTTGACAACCATATTGTTAATATGTTAGCAGAGTTGTACAACCTTACCCTAATACAATTTTATAGCATATACAACACCACAGAATAATCTCTATACCTATTAGTAGTCTTTTTCCATTAACCTCCCCTGCTCTCTGGCAATCTCTATTTGCTTTCTATCTCTTTGGGTTTGACTATTCTGTAAATTCCAAATAAATAGAATAATAAAATAAACAATCTCTACTAAATGCTTTCTTTCAATTAGCATAATATTTTCAAGGTTCTTTCATGTACTTGCATATATATTTGTACTTAATTTATAAATGCTAAATAATTTTCCATCTTATATATATGATCCCAATTTTTACTCATTCACCATTTCATGGATTTTGGGGTTATTTCCAATTTTGGGCTATTACAAATAATGCTTCTCTGAACACTTGTGTGCAACTTCTTCAGGTTGATATATGATATCAATTCTCTTGGGTGGATGAAAAGCAATAGAAAACTGGGTCATAGGCAACATTATACTTAAAAGTTTTAGGTACTTGGAAATATCAATTTCCAAGACATATCAATTTCCAAGAGGGATAACACACTCAATAAAGAATAAATATGAATAAATCTACCCCCAAGAAACCTACCATGTAGAATGACAAATATCAGAGATGAAGAGAAGATTCTGAAAACAGCAAGAGTAAAGCAAATCAAGCTCACTGTTCTGGGCCCCCCATTCCTTGTCCAGCATTTGTTTCTGCTCCTGGGAGGGATGCTCTGCACAAGGATCTTATGTCTTCTAAGAACCACTCAGAACATCAATTTGCTGGGCTGTGTGTCCAGGGTGTCCTCCCAGGCATGTGGAGTGGGTGAGTCCTGGCTGCACTGACTGTGCAGGGATCAGCCATGTGCTCCTGATCCCTGGCAGACAGGCTGGTTCCTCTCATGGGGCATCCACAGGGCTCCCAGACAAAGCAGGGAAAGGCAAACCCAACATGTAGGCACTTGCCAAGTATAAGATTACTTGTGTTTGATTTTGACCTATTTGCCAAAGGAAGGCAACTAAGCAAGCCTAGGGTCAGCCTGGGTGGCTATATCCATGTTCTGGACACAGGGATGAATGATAAATTTGTAGTCCAGAGCTGCAAAAATCAGAGAGAGCACATGTATGTGTGCTTATGTGTCAGTACATATGAAGGTATGTGTATAGGTGTGTATTTGTGAATGCAAATGTGTGTGTGTGCACAGACCTGTCTCTGAATTAAATTGTAAGTGTATGTATTATTGGAATAGTAAGTGTGTGTATATGGGAATGTGCATATGTGTTAGTGACAGCATGTGAGTGCATGATAGTTTAGCAGATGTTTGTGCATGCATATGTAAAATGTGTCCTTGTATGTGTATGTGTGTTTGTTTTGTATGTGTGTGCATGTGTTATGGTATAAGAGATGTGTCTGTGGGCCTTAAGCCCCAAGGTCCTGTGTGTGCATTTGTTCTCTGTTGTAACCTTCAAAACTGAGGAAGACACGGGAGATGAGAGACTCCCTGAAAGCCTCTGGATTCACCATGACTGTGACTGTGTCAAAGCATCTGGCAAGCTCCAGGGAAGGGTCCCCTTGTGGTTGCACAGATTCCTGTGTTATGTGTATCTGAACAGAGTGCTGGGTTTCAAAGGAAAATTCACTATGTTAAAAGATGGTATCACCAGTGTGTGGTGTCTCTAAAGATCAGTCTGAAGTGAAGGGCACAGCCAGGTGATACTGGGCAGAGAAGCTGTGAGGAAAATGCCCTGTGAACCCAACAGGAACATCAACACTGGCCTGCAGGGAGCACTCAACACCCAGTAAGCACAGGGCCCAGCACCAGGGCAGGTGCAGTGGGTGTCTGTGAAGGGGTTCCTCTCAGGGGCAGACTTCTCCTTTTTCAAAACACAGTCTAAAATAAGAATATAACCATGACTGTTGATGGGTCTAATAATGTTCTACTCCTTTGGGTGTTTTTGCCTAACTGAAGAGGGCAATAAAGGCACATTTAGGAGGGGGGTTCTAAGACTTCCTGATGCCTTAGGAGTGATAAGCTGGAGGGCATGGATGCTTTAGTAATTCAGTGGGCCCAGGAACTGGGGAGACACACTGATCAGCTGATAGTTGCTACATTTCTCTTGACAGATCATGCTTCATTTTTCATGAATTTAATAATGTCACTCCAACATATGGACTCAATTTTCTGTAAGTTCACATTCCATTCTTGGTTCATACTTTATACACTTAACAGTGAAATAAAAAGCCATCAAATGGTACTCTCCATTTTTCAACATGAATTCTACCTACAATTGTTTTTTTCTCTCTGGTCATGGGGCTTACTTCATCCAGCATCTCTGTCACTGGTAACCTCCAAAAGAATCTTATTTAAATATTTACCTCTTTAAACTTTTTATTATAAGTTCATCATTTCAGTTGTTCTTCTCACTAGCATTGACAAAAAATCAACTGTTGGTGTCCAACCACAGCAATGCTTAATAATATCCACAAGAGACAAAAATAATTTGTACATTGTGGCTTAATATATACATATAAATATATATAGAGAGATATTATTGCCTAAGGGTGAGCAGTCTCTAGAAACATATTCTACCTAAAGAAACCTATGCACAGCACTGGGAATATTTTTCTCTCTTAGCAAGAATTTATGCCACTCTCCTTCTGAGTCCTTCATCAACCAAAGACCAGGACACACCATTCTCCATCTGTGCAACTGTATGTGAACACCTGGTGAGTAATGGACATACCTCATTCTGGATGTTGGATGCCATCCCTTCCTCTCCCTTTTGCACAGTAGGTGAGCCCACATTTCCAGCTCTTAATTAGCAGGTCCTGATTTGTCCTGTTAATCTTCCTCATCCTACTTTTGCTGACTTTCCTATTGCCTACATTCCAGCATGGAGGATATTTTTATGTAATTCACTAGACAATATTGAATAGACAAGTTGCAATATGCTACATTCAAGGCTGTGTTCCTGGAACTTTTTACATAACATAAAAGGGATCCTTAGAAACAATAAGATTAAATTGATAAATATATAGGTTGGGTCCCTGAGGCAGAGCGTGTTGACCTACTCAGTCACAGAGCTGTGACATGTCAAGGACAGGACCAGAGCAGGTGTTCCTTATGAAATTGTGGAGGTCAGAGGTGAGGGCTAACATAGGTTTCCACCTTCTTACCCCAGGAGTGGTGATAACACTAGTAACAGTGATGATAGCAGGAAACATCTCTGAGTCCCTACTCTAAAATTCACAAAGTTTCTGCTGTGATCCCCAATTTGTGCCTTACCAGACTGAAGCCCATAGGGATGAGGTCACATCCTAATGGTCACAAGGCAGGAGGGGAGGGAGCTCTGTTGGGCTGTCTGTACTACTGACAATCTAGGATCTCAGCATTATCACAGATTCGGTGACAAAGGACTAAGGATGGCAGGATTTAGGTCATTTTTCAATGGACTTGATAATTGTGCAGGGAGTTACCCTTTAGCCATTGTAAGCCTATCCCTTCTGCAAACCATTCACTGTGCTGCTCTATTGATAAGTCTCTCTGTGTTATTTCCCCTTATAGTAGAAACCATTGTCCCCAAATTCAAAATTTACTGGCACTGTCAAAGAGAACAGGAATTGGGCATTCCTAGGATTCATGAATGGATCCCTGAATGGATCTCTAGGGCTGCTTTAACAAAGAATCACAAATTGGATAGTTTAATGCAACATAAATAGATTTTATTGCAGTTTTGCAGGCTAAAATCTGATGCCTCTATGTGAGAATGTTTCCCATCCTCCTCCTTGCCTCTGGAACTTTGCTCGAAATCCTGGGCCTTCAATTTCTAAATCAGTCATTGCATCATGTATTCTGTGAGTCTGTCTGTCTGTCTCCAAATCTTTCCTTCTTACAAGGACAACAATCATGTTGGATTAGGGCCCAATATAATCCAGTTTAACCTCTTCTGAACTACATGATCTTTAAAGAACCTATTTCCAAATAAGGTCACTCACAAACTCCCTAGAAGTCTGCTCCAGGTGTGCCCATCCAACACCCTAAACCAATAACCCTTCCTTCTCATATTGCCATCAGAGCATTCCCAACTTTGTACTTTCAACCACATACCTGCAAATTCCTAGCGTTCACCTGGTCTCTTTATCAACCCTCCCCCCAGTTCCCTGGACCTTCCAACACATCCTCCCCAATCTACCCACCTGTCAAACCTGCACCACCAAGCCAATAATATCACTACCCTCCCGTCATATCCCTTCAATGTGCAAATACACACTTTCACCTTACCTTAGATTATGTCCAAGTGGGCGTTGGCTCAAAACCTTCTTCTCCCTTTTTATTTCCTGTAAACCTATCTTCCAGGCAATAGCTCCCTGAGTCTGCTCAATTTGCTTAATTCATATCAGGGAGGTTATGTACTGATCATCCTTCAATGCCTGGCTTGCGTCAATCAACATAAGGTCCTCAAGGATCATCCATGTTATCCCATCTGATAGCACTGTGTTCCTTCTTACAACTGAGTAATAATCCATTGTATGTATGTACCACGTTTTGTTTATCCATTTATCTGTTGATGGGCATTTGGGTTGATTCCAACTTTTGGCAATAGTGAATAATGCCTCTAAGAACATTTGTGTGCATATATCTGTTCTTGTCTTTGCTCTCAAGTCCTCTGGGTATATACCCAGCAGAGAAATTGCTAGATCATATGGAAATTATAGTTTTTTGAGGAACTGCTAAACTGTCCTCCATAATGACTGGACCATTATACATTCCCACCAATGAGGGTTCCCATTCCTCCACATCACCTCCAAAATGTATAGTCTACTGTTTTTTTAATAGCTGCCAGTCTAATTGGGTGTAAGATGGTATCTCATTGTAGCATTGATTTGCATTTCCCTAGAAGCTAGTAATGTTGAGCATCTTTTCATGTGCTTTTTAGCAATTTGCATTTCTTCCTTGGAGAAACGTCTTTTCAAGTCACTTGCTTATTTTTTAAATGGGTTATTCGGTTTTTTTTTTTAGTTTTGAGGAATAGGATTTCTATATATATGTTGGATATTGGGCTACTATCAGATATATGGTTGCAAAATATTATCTCCCATTGGGTAGGTTGCCTTTTTACTTTCTTGATAACCTCCTTTGAGGTGCAAACATTTTTAATTTTGAGGAGATCCTATTTATCTATTTTTCCTTTCACTGCTCATGCTTTGGGTGTGAAATTCATGAAACCATTTCCTACTACAAGGTCCTGTAATTGCTTCCCTACATTATCTTTCAAGGTCTTTATGGTCTTGGCTCTTATATTTGCATCTTTGATCCATCTGGAGTTGTATAAGGTGTGAGATGGTGTTCCTCTCTCAATCTTTTGGATATGGATATCCAGGTCTCCAAGAACCATTTGTTGAAGAGGACATTCTCTCCAAGTTGAGTGGTCTTGGTGGTCTTGCTGAATATCAGATGACTGTATATTCAAGGATCTATATCATAACTCTCAATGCAGTTTCATTGGTCGGTATGTCTATCCTTGTGCCTTTACCGTGCAGTTTTGATCACTGTAGCTTTGTACTATGTTTTAAAATCAGGTAGTGTGATTCCTCCAATTTCATTTTTCCTTTTCAATATGCCTTTGGCTATTCAGGGCCTCTTACCCTTCCAATTAAAATTTTTAGTTAGTTTTTCAAATTCAGTAAAAAATACTGTGTTGATTTTTATTGGGATTGTATTAAATCTGTATATTAGTTTGGGTAGGATAGACATCTTAATGCTGTTTAGTCTTCCTATTCATGAACAAGGAATATTCTTCCATTTATTTCAATCTTCTTTGATTTCCTTCATAAGTTTTGTGTGGTTTTCTATATATAAGTCATTTACATCTTTAGTTAAATTTATTCCTAAGTATTTGATTCTTTTAGTTACTATTGTAAATGGCATTTTTTTCTTCATTTCCCCCTCAGATTGATCATTATTGGTGTACAGAAATGCTACTGATTTTTGAGTATTGATCTTATAGCCTGCAACTTTACTGAACCCCTTTATAAGTTCTAGAAGCTTTGTTGTAGATTTCTCAGGGCTTTGCATGTATAGGATCATGTCTGCAAATAGTGACATTTTTACTTCTTTTCCAATTTGGATTTTTTTAAAAAATCTTTTTCTTGCCTCAGTGCTTGAGAAAGCATTTCTAAGATAATGTTAAATAGGAGTGGTGATAGTGGGCATCCTTCTCTTGTTCCCAATCTTTGAGGGAAAGCTTTTAGGATTTCACCATGTTATACGATGTGAGCTGTGGGTTTTTCATATATACCCTATATCATGTTCAGAAAATTTCCTTCAATTCCTATCTTTTGCAGTGTTTTTATCAGGAAAGGGTGCTGTAGTTTGTCAAATGCTTTTTCTGATAACTATAGAGATGACCATGTGATTTTTTCTCTTTGATCTGTTTTCATGGTGTATTACATTGATTGATTTTCTTATGTAGAACCATCCTTGCATACCTGGGATGAACCCCACTTAGTCATGGAGTATAAATCATTCAATGTGTTGTTGAATGCGATTCACTAGCATTTTTTTTTTTTTTTTTTTTTTAGGATTTTAGCATCTAGGTTCTTTAGGGTGATTGGTCCTTAATTTTTCTTTCTTGTGCCTTTTTTGTTTAGCTTTGGTATTAGGGTAATGTTGGCATAATAGAGTTAGGCAATGTTCCTTCTAATTTTATTTTTAAAATATTTTTATTGAAGTATATCATTCATACATGACATTCATAAACAGTAAGTGTATAGTAAAGATTGTGAACTTACAAAATAAGCATACATAACAGCATACACGGGTCTCATACATCACCTCTCCACCAACACTTTACATTGTTGTGAAACATTTGTTACAAATAATGCAAGAGAATTATCAAAATATTACTAACTATAGTCCCTATCTTACATTTGTTGAATTTTTCCCCCAACCCACTGAATTTTTAAAAAATATATTTTATTACAGATGTTGTGAACCGGCAAAACAATCATATACACACATAGAATTCCCATACAACACCCCTGCACCAACACACCATACCATGCTGGAACATTTGTTACAGATTATACTATCATCAGACTATTACCACCAACCATGGTCCATAGCATACATTTGGCACATTTTTTCCATACACCTCCATTATCAACACAGTACATCTTTGGGATTGGTGCAAGAATATTGTAGTATTGCTGTTAACCACAGTCTATAGGTCAGAACAATTGTAGTTTTCTCATGTTTCTCCACATTCCCACCACTCTGCAACAGTATGTACATCTACCATAGCTCACAGAAGGGCACTCTTGCATTTGTACCCTCAACCACAATTCTCATCCATCTCTGGGTTCACTGTGTTATTCAGTCCTAGATTATTCTTTAACTTGCTTTCAATTGACATTTACTTCCTCAGAGTACCCTCTTCAGCTACAATCCCATTTATAAACCAGTTGCTACTCACAATAATGTGTGACCATCAACTTTATCCATTTCCACACTTTTACAGTCAATTTAATTAAAACTTATACATACACTAAGCATCAGTAGATCTTCTCAAATCTTCTCTTATCTCCTAATAACCTGTACTCTAAGGCTTAACTCCATGTGTTTATTCTTCATATTTAGTTCATATTAAGGGGACCATGCAATATTTGTCCTTTTGTGTCTGGCTTGCTTTGCTTAGTATAATGTCTTCAAGACTCATCCATGTTATCACATGTGTCCCAATTTCATTTCTTCTTGCTGCAGCATAGTATTCCATCATATGTATATACCACATTTGGTTTATCCACTCATGGGTTGATGGACACTTGGGTTGTTTCCATCTTTTGGCAATTGTGAATAATGCCACTATGAACGTCAGTGTGCAGATGTCTGTTGTTGTCATAGTTTTTAGTTCTGGATATATTCCTAGTAGAGGAATTGCTGGATCATATGGCAGTTCTATATTTAGTTTCTTGAGGAACCGCCAAACAGTCTTCCACAGACGCTGCACCATTTTACACTCATACCAAGAGTGAAGGAATGTTCCTATTTCTCCACATCCTCTCCAGCACTTACTGTTGTCTTTTTAAAAAATAATGACCATTGTATGTGGTGTTAGATGATATTTCATTGTTGTTTTCATTTGCATTTTCCTAATAGCTAGTGATATGGAACATGTTTCCATGTGCTTTTTGGCCATTTGTATTTCCTCTGGGAAAATGTCTATTTAAATCTTTTGCCCATTTTTAAATTGGATTGCTTGCTCTTTTATTGTTGAGTTGTATGCTCTCATTATATAAAATGGAAATCAGACCCTTATCAAATATGTGGTTTCCAAGTATTTTTTCCCATTGAATGGCCTGCCTTTTCACCTTCTTGATGAAATTCTTTGAATCACAGATGTGTTTAAGTTTGAGGAGGTCACATTTATCCATGTTTTCTTTTGTTGTTCATTCTTTTGGTGTAAGGATTAAGAATCCACCACCTACCACCAGGTTTTAAGAATGTTTCCCTACATTTTCTTCTAGGAGCTTTATTGTACTTGCTTTTATATTTAGGTTTTTGATCCATTTGAGTAAATTTTTGTATAAGGTGTGAGATAGGGGTCTTCTTTCTTTCTTTTGGCTATGGATATCTAGTTCTCCCAGCACCATTTGCTGAATAAACTGTTCTTTCCCAGCTGGGTGGGTTTGACAGGCTTGTCAAAAATCACTTAGCCAGAGATGTGAGGGTCTGTTTATGAACCATCAATTTGATTCTATTGGTCTATGTGTCTATCTTTATGCCAGTACCATGTTGTTTTTACCACTGTATATAGGTAATATGATTTAAAGTCTGGAAGTGAGAGTCCTCCAACTTTACTTTTCCTTTTTAAGATGTTTCTGGCTGTTCAGAGCCTCTTACCCTTCCAGATAAATTTGATAATTGTGTTTTCCATTTGTTTAAAAATGCTGGTAGAATTTTTATTGAGATTGCATTGAGTCTGTATATCAATTTGTATAGAATTAACATCTTAATGATATTTAGTCTTCCAATCCATGAATATGGAATTATTTAGGTCCTTTTAAAAATTTCTTTTAACAATGCATTACAGTTTTCTGAATGCAAGTGCTTTGCATCCTTGGTTAAGTTTTTTCCTAAATATTTGATTCTTTTAGTTGCTATTGTGAATGGAATTATTGTCCTGACTTGCTCTTCAGATTGTGCATTACTAGTGTATAAAAACACCACTGATTTTTGTGAATTGATCTTGTATCTTGACACTCCAATGAAATGATTTATTAGCTCTAGCAGCTTTGTTGTAAATTTTTCAGAACTTTCTAGATATACAATCATATCACCTATGAATAGTAAATGTTTTAATTCTTCCTTTCCAGTTTGGATGCACTTTTTTTTTTTCTTTCCTGATTGCTTTAGCTAGAACCTCTAGCACTATATTGAACAACAGTGGTGACAATGGGCATCCTTGTTTTGTCCCTTATCTCAACAGGAAAGTTTACAGTCTTTCACCATTGAGTACAATGTTAGCTCTGGGTTTCTCATATATGGTCTTTATTTTGTTGAGAAAGTTTCCTTCAATTCCTATTTTTTGTAGTATTTTTAATCAAGAAAGGATGCTGAATTTTGTCACATGCCTTTTCTACATCAATTGATAAGATCATGTGATTTTTTTTCCTTTGATTTATTAATGTGGTGTATTATGCTGATTGATTTTATTGTGTTGAATCAGTCTTGCATGCCTGGTATAAAATCCACTGGATCATGATGAATAATTCTTTTAATGTGTTGTTGGATTACCCCTTTTACTAATTTATAGTGTCCATCTTTGTCTCTTACAATAGTTTTGCACTTAACATTTATTTTGTCTGATATTAATATAGCTACTCCCACCCTTTTTTTATGGTTTGCTTGTTAGATTGTTTTCCAGCCCTTCACTTTCAGCCTCCTTGAATCCCTGGGTCTAAGGGGGATTTCTTGTAAGCAAAATATAGATGGGTCATATTTCCTTTTCCATTCTGCCAATCTGCATCTCTTGACTGGTGAGTTTAATCTATTAACATTCAGTGTTCTTACTCTCAAGGAATTACATTAGTCATATTTTCTTTGGATTTATATATGTCATATGCTGTTTTTCATTTTTTTTTTTTAGTTGATCTTACACTCCCTTCCAACTCTCTCTCTCCTGTTTTTTCTTTCAACCTGCAGAACTTCCTTTAGTAGTTCTTGAAGGACAGGTTTCTTATTGGCATACTTTCTTAATTTCTGTTTATTTGTGAATATTTTGAACTCTCCATCAATTTTCAATGCCAGTTTTGCTGGATAGAGAATTCTTGCCTGGAAATTTTTTATCTTTTAGTACTTTAACTATATCATACCACTGCCTTCTTGCCTCCATAGTTTCAGATGAGCAATCAGCACTTAATCTTATTCAGCTTCCCTTGTATGTGATGGTTCTCTTTTCTCTTGCTGCCTTCAGTATTTTCTTTTGTCTTGAGCATTGTACAGTTTGCCAACTACATGTCTTGGAGTAGACCTGTTGGGATTTATACTGTTTGGGGTCTGCTGCACTACCTGAACCGGTACATCTATCTCCCTCAATAGGGTTGGGGAGTTTTCATCCATTATTTCCTCCAGCATTTCTTTTGTCCCCTTTCCCTTCTCTTCTCCTTCTGGGGTGCCTATAATGCATATGTTTGTGCATTATGTTTTGTCATTTAAATCCCTAAGTCCCTGCTGGATTTTCTCTCTCTTTTTATCTATCTGTTCTACTACTGTTTGACTTCACATGTACTGCCTTTCATATCACTAATTCTTTCCTCAGCCTGTTCAAATCTGCTGTTATGTGCTTCCAGTTTCTTTTCAATTTCTTGGATTTTGCCATTCATCACCATCATATCTGTTATCTTTTTACATATGTTTACAATTTCTCCCATCTGTTCTCCCAGTGTCTTCTAAATATCCTTAATCTCTTCCTTCACTTCCTTAAGTTGGTCCATGAAGTTTGTTTGGACAGTTTTGCTTAGCTCTTCAATGTTCTGCATCTCTTCCTGGCTTCTAGTTTGTTTATTGTCTGGTTCATGTCTTCCTGTTTCTTAGTATAGTTTGTAATTTTTTGTTGTTGTCTGGTCATCTTCTTATCTTGATGGGGTTTTCAGTTGATTCACTTCTCAGTTTACTCTAGGGTTTTATTTAATTGCTGTTTTCATGTGTGTGTTAGGTTTTTTCTTTGACATTTTATTCTTCTGATTGTATTTTGTTGCTGTTGTTGATGTTCAAATTACTTCTTTTGGCTTCTTCATGTCTCTGACCCTCACTCTTCTGGGAGTTTGTAAGATGGGTCCTGGTTTGCTGTACCCCAAAAAAGGTCCCCACAGCAGGTTTAGGAATCTTTTAGGAGTGATAAAAATAAAGTGCATGGGAGATTGATGAGCAAATTAAATTCTACAATAATTACTAAGTATACATTTTATAAAAGTCCTATTTTAAGAAGAAATATTCATACATGTTAAGTAAGTTTAAGAAAGTCATTCTGATTTTTGGCATATATATTGGATTGAACACAGTTTGTCAGAATTCAATGTGTTAGATACATTTAGCTGTTGCTTCAAACTTTAGAATATCCAATAAAATCAGTTGACAGGGGACATAAATGGTTCAGAAGATTTATTGAGCAGATTACAGGCTATGTATTTGTATTGGATATTTGATACTTGTGTATATCCATTAAAGTAGAGGCACACTGACAATATTTCCAGACATCCTTGTTCCTTGGCTTCATCTACCTCCCTTACCAGCTACTTCAGGAAGTTTCAATGGCTTGGGTAAAGAAATCCCCTTACTTAGTGAAGTGGGACTCAGGAAGTGGACTGTGTTCTTCTAGGATCAACCAGCATCCTCTTTCCAGAGGAGCCCTAGAGACAGGGAACTCCCCTGGCCCCATTGACTAAAGTAACTCCCACATGCAAATCACCACTTTGGTCAACACATGAAATCACAGCACACGTGGACTTAAATTCAGGATCTTCCTCAATCCAGAAAACATTGTCTGCCAGTCATGGGCCTTCTACAAAGGAATGTTCTTCCTGTTTCTTTTAGCAGCTCCAAAAGAGCTCAGGATTGAGTGTCTTAGGATTCAGGCATGAAGATAATGGAGATGCTGCCTCTGAGCATATGACATACTTTTCTCCTTTTCCTCAGGTGTCCTGTCAGGTGCAGCTGCAGGCCCAGGACTTATGAAGCCCTCCCAGACCCTTTATCTCACCTGCTCTATCTCTGGATTCTCCATCACAACCAGTAGTTACCACTGGAATTGGATCCATCATCCCCCAGGGACAAGGCTACATTTGTTGTCAAGAATATGTTATGAAGGTAGCACTCACAATAATCCATTCCTCAATAACTGACTCTTCACTTCAAGAGACACCTCCAAGAACCAGTTCTCTGTGCAGCTGAGCTCTGTGACTGTTGAGGACTCTGCTGTGTGTTACTGTGGAAGAGACACAGTGAGAGAAGTCAGTGTGAGCCCAGACATAATCTTCCCCATGCAGAAGGAGGCTGAGCTGCAGGAGGTGATCATGGCCTGCCCACAACAGAGAAACAGTTTCAAGGAAGATTTGTGGAAACTGCAGATTCTTGTAATAGTATATGGTTTCCTCTTCTTGCTTAAAGCATTGAAACACTAGGGATTCTGCACTACATATGTTCTAAGTAATGCCATTACCTTTCCAAGTTTCAAACACAGAAAATATGTTTGCAATGCATTTCTATGTTATACGATATTTTATTCAAACACATAGAATAGTTTTATTCATTTTGTTCTTCTGGTTTATACTGGAAGTATGAAAAACTTTCAATCAATTAGCACTGTGACACTGTGCAATTAATCCTCAGGATCTAATTGTCTGTCCTGGCTCTGCCCAGGCAAAACAAAATAATAACAATAACAATAATAATAATGTTGAATTTGCATTATTGTTTAGTCAACATTAGGACAGATTATTTTATGGTAGAATGATTTTACCTGAATTGAAAATTTAAAGCTCCACTTTCTTTTATGAGATTGAGTGTATATACATGTGTGTCTTTCCTTTCCCAGGCTATTCAGTATTATTAGTCCCCTAGCTTAGCTCCCCACCATCATGTTGAGCCCCATGACATCATTGAAAAAGAGCAAAAAGAGGATACCAACTGGCATGGCCCTGAGTGCATCATTCAGTTACCTCATCCTGTGTTCTCCATCAGGGACAGAGCTTTTTAAGACTATACATGATCCAAAATCCACACCACACTGACTCTGAGAGGTCAGCTCACCTGGTGGACTTGAAAAACCACCCACATCTCACTGGTTGCAGAAGTCACATAGATTCAGAGGCTGGCTATATGTCAGGAACGCTGGAATTTCTTCCCTGAGGTATCACCTCTAGGGAAGGTGCTAAACTGTCATGACAAATTTTTTAAAAAAGAAATGTGGGACATGGAGTTTTGAACCTTGTTTCTTTTCTGATAGGCTGATCTTTGCCCCAGGAGGAGGAGCTCAGGGTTACTTTCCCCATTTGTGAACTCTGGGGCAGTCTCTGAACTGTCTCTTCCTTAAATTTATAAATATACAATGATATGGCAGAGATTCCCTTGAGTGCCTGGAGCTAACAAATCAAACCAACATAAACCGAAAAGCAAACAACAAAACACCTTTCCCAGTCTTTGGAAATTGTTTCTGCATTTCATGAATTTAATGTTGAAATTTTTGAAATTTTATTTTTTAATTCTAGTTTTAGAGAAGTTTTAAGTTTACATTTACATGAAAATTTCACCAAAAGTATAGGGAATTCTCAAATTCTCATATAACCCCCTCCACACACATACATAGTTACCCCTATTATTGACCTCTTAAATTAGTATGGTACATTTGTTACAGTTGATGAACCAATATTAAAGCTTTGCTACTAACCAAAGTCTGTAGTTTACATTACGGCTTACATTTTGTGCTGTACAGATCCACAGGACTTGACGAATGAGTAATTTCAGGTGCCCATCATTGCAGTTATTATACAAAAGAATCTCACTATGAAATAAACCAGAGACAAAAGGACAAATATTGCATGATCTCACTGATATGAACTGAGGATAGTGAGCAGACTCATGGAGGTAGAGGTGGGAAGATAGGTTGCTAGAACATACAAGTTTTGAAATTTAAAAAAAGAAAAATGTAGTAGATGTCCATTGTAGACAGTTTAGAATGGACAGAAAATCAAAATAAAAAGAAAGTTAATTATCTACATTTTCACCATCTCAAGACAACTATGCTTAACATTTTTTAATACTTTAAAGTTGAGAGGAGAAGTGGCAAGATGGTGTTTGTTTAAAAGGGGGCTCACAACTCTCTCACAATGGATGACTGAGTGGGCATAAGATCCTGCCTGAGATGGCTGTTTTGGGAACCCACTGAGTGGAAGGCTTTGGGGCATTTATCCAAAGGGAGCTGGGCAGGGGGAATTTTTGTTCAAGGTAAAACCATGTTTCTCTCTCCATGGCTGGAATCTGCAGATGACTAAGCCCCACCCTTGGGACAAGAAACTGCTGTGAGCCCTGACTCCTGCCAGCCACCCAGTGGGAGGGAGCATTCTCCAAGCCTGGGAGGGTTCAGGCAAGGGGTTGTTCTCTTTCTGTGGGTTTGGTTGCCTGGACCACATTTGAGCTTTGAGGTCCATACAAGCTGGATTGAGGTGGCACCAGGAAGAAGGGAAAGGCAAATCTTCTGAAGAAGCATGATTTTTGTAACTTCCCTGGGATAGAGAAACTTGGCCTGAGAGGGGGCAGAGTCAGGCAATTGACTAGTACTGTGCTGAAAAGTATCAAAATTTCAACTCCCCTAATGGAGGAGGGCAGTAGGAAGCAATTAATAAGCTTCCAAGAGACTATTTAGGGTCCCTTGGGAGGAGGGGGTGATCTGGAAGAGAGTTGAGAGTAATTTTTCAGTGGTGAGTTCAGTCACCAGGGTCCAATTTGAATTTCAGAAGGGAACTCAATGTGACCAGGAGAGGTGAGGCAGTTATCTGCTCACAAAGGCTATTGCATCCTGCCACTGTGAGAAAGAAATCAATAAGAATAGAAAGGGGAAAGAGACAGAAGACTCTTAATCAGCAGGAGCCTATCCAACTGCAAAGAGTCAAATCTGCTTGAGAGAAAGTGAGTGGATAGATTTCTGAAGAGCTAACAGACCCATGAGAAGGGTTAGCTCTGTGCAGGAGATTCCACCTTGAATATATGATGTCCCTAGTCCAATTTATCAGTCCTCTTAGATCAGTGATCTACCAGAATATCAAACATCCAGCTGGTATTTTAGGACAGGGAGAACATAGACATTATTTTTGTATTAGCTTCTCTTGGGTCTCTTATTTTTCCTTTAAAAAAGGTTACTTTTTATAAAATTTAACTTAGTTTACTCACTAAAACCTGCCTCAAAACCTGGAGAGGACATGCTGCAGGGTAATTGATTGATGAACACTGGCAGCCAGAGAAGCTCCTCAGCAGCCTAAGAGGGAAGACTATTTTTCCTTAGTTTGTGCTTGACTGCTCCCTTGTGTGCTTGCTTTTTTGTGCTTTTATTTTTCTTTCCTCTTTCTTCTCACTTTTTTTCTCTATTTTTTTCTCAGTTAGGTGCTTCTGACTTCTTTCTTTTTGCTGTGTTTCCTTTACCTTGATCTCCCCTTTTCTATGTATACCAATTTTGTCTACCAATGCTATCTCTTTTCCTTCCTTCATCTTTCTATCTTCTGCTTTCTTTTGTTGGTCTTACATTCCACCTCTCTTTGATTAGTCCTCAATTTTTCTGGTTTTTGCTTCTACCATTTCTATTCTATTTTCTTTCTTTTATTAACTTTTTCTTTTTGTCTTTCCTTTTTCTTTCCTCCTCTTTTCATTATCCTGACCTTTTAATTCATTGTATATATTTTTATCTATTCAGTTTCCCATTTCATTGTTGATGTTCCTCATTTTTATATCTATTACTCTACACTGCTTACATGAGAGTTAAATATTCACTTTTCGAGGTCTTATATGGTTCCTCTTCTAACTTTTACTATTATCATTACAATTATCCTTTTTTTTTCCTCATCTTTTCCACTTTATCAGGCCCTAATCTTTTTCCTTCAAGGGAACATAGACAATAGCAAGGAAATAGAATAAGAGGAACTAAGTGTCAAAGAGAAAACTTAACACACACACACAAACAGCAACTAAATAAACCCCTAGAGTAGAGAAAGAAGCTAATCAACTGAATAAACCCATCAAGTTAAAAAGATGACCAGACAGCAACAAAAAATTACAAACTGTACTAAAAAACATGAAGACATGGACGAATCCAATAAAAAAAACTAAAAACCAAGAAGAGATGCAGAACATTGAACAACTAACCTAAACTGTCCAAACAAATATCATGGACCAACTTAATGAATGAAGGAAGAGACTAAGGATATTAAGAAGACACTGGCAGAAGATATTGAAGATATTGTAAACATACATAAAAAGATAATCATTATGATGGTGATGAATGGCACAATTCAAGAAATCAAAAAGAAACTGGAAACACATAACAGCAGATTTGAACAGGCAGAAGAAAATATTAGTGATGTGGAAGACAGTACATCTGAAATTAAACATATAGTAAAACAGATAGATTTTTTAATAATCCAGTGGGGATTTAGGGACTTGAATGATAACACAAAATGCACAAACATATGCATTATAGTCATCCCAGATGGAGAAGAGAAAGAAAAGTTGACAAGTGGAGTGTTGGAAGAAATAATGGCTGAAAATTTCCCAATTTTATTGAGGGATATGAATGTACAGGTTCAGGAAGTGCAGCATACCCCAAACAGTATAAATCCCAATAGGCCTACTCCAAGACATATACTCATCAAACTTTCCATTGCTCAAGACAAAGAGAAAATACTGAAAACAGCTAAAGAAAAGAGAACCATCACATATAAGGGAAGCTGAATAAGATTAAGTGCTGATTTCTCATTTGAAACCATGGAGGCAAGAAGGCATAGTTAAGGTAAAAAAGTAAAAGTCTTCCAGCCAAGTATTCTCTATCCAGCAAAGCTGGCATTCAAAAATGATGGAGAGTTCAAAATATTCAAAGATTAACAGAAATTAAGAGAGTATGCCAATAAAAAACCTGTCCTTCAAGAAATACTAAAGGTAGTTCTGCAGGTTGAAAGAAAAAAACAGGAGAGAGAAAGTTAGAGGAGAGTGTAAGAACAACTAAAAAGACAAAAAGAGAAATAGCAACAGCATATGACATACATGAACCCAAAGAAAATATGGCTGATGTAAGAAATTCTTTGAGAGCATTAACACTGAATATTAATGGATTAAACTCAGCAGGCAAGAGATACTGATTGGCAAAATGGATAAGGAAATATGAACCATCTATATATTGTATCAAAGGAACACACCTTAAACCCAGGGACACAAGGAGGCTGAAAGTGAATGGCTGAAAAACAATCTTACAAGCCAATAATAATAAAAAAAGGATGGAAGTAGCTATAATAATATTAGACAAAATAGACTTGTCTCTTACAATGTAAAAACATTGCAAGAGACAAAGATGGACACTATATATTAGTAAAAGGGGAAATCTTTTAAGAAGAAAGAACAATCATAAACATTTCTGCACCTAACCAAGTTGCCTCAATATACATGAGGCAAACATTGGAAGAGCTAAGTGGAGAAATAGATGCCTCTACAATTATAGTGGGGGACTTTGATACACCATTATCACCATTAGACAGAACATCTTGATAAAGAATCAATAAAGAAACAAAGACTTGGAGTAATACATTAGAAGATCTGGACCTAATAGACATATACAGAGCACTACACACAAATACAGTGAGATATACATTCTTCTCGAGTTCACATGGATCATTCTCCAAGATAGACCACATGCTATGCCATAGAAAAATGCCCACTGAATTCAGAAAGATGAAATTATACAAAATAATTTTTCTGACCACAATGGAATGATGCTGGAAATCAGTAAGGGACAGATAATAAGATTAGGCCAAAAGAAATGGAAGTTAAGCAACACACTCTTAGACAAACTGAGGAAACCTCAAAAAAAATCAATAACTACCTCAAAACAAAAGAAAATGATAACACATGTCAAAACATATGGGACACAGCAAAAGCTGTATTGAGAGGTAATTTCATAGCCATAAATGCATATATATAAAAAAAAAAAAAAAGAAAGAAAAGCTAAAATCAAAGCCTAAATGCACAACTGGGGGAATTAGGAAAACAACAACAAACTAACCCCAAAGGAAGTAGAAAGAAGGAAATAACAAAGATTAGAGAAGATTTAAATGAAATAGAAAATAAGAAAGCACTAGAAAAAATAAACAAAATCCAAAGATGGTTCTCAAAAGATCAATAAAATTGACAAACATTTTGTTAGACTAACAAAGAAAAAAAGAATAAGATGCAAATACACAAAATAAAAAATGAAGAAGAGGATATCACCACTGATTCTGAGAAATAAAGAGTATTATAAGAGGATACTTTGAAAAATTATATGCCAACAAAAAGGATAATTTAGAGGAAATGGACAGATTCCTAGAAACTTACAAGCATCCTACATTGGTGAAAGAAGAAATTGATGAACTCAAGAGAACAATTATATGTAGATAAAATCAGTCATCACAAACTTCCCAACTAAGAAGAGCCCAGGGCCAGATGGCTTCACAGGTGAATTCTACCACATATTCTATAAAGAACTAACACCAATCCTGTTTAAACTCTTCCAAAAAATAGAAGTAGAAGGAACATTGACTAACTCATTATATTATGCCAAAATTACCCTAACTCCAAAGCCAAGCAAAGATGTCACAAGAAAGGAATATTACACACCAACCTCTCTAATGACCCTAGAAGCTAAAATCCTCAACAAAATATGTTCTAATTGTATTCAACAACAATCAAAACAATTATGCACCATGATGAAGTGGGTTTCACCCTAGGTATGCAAATATGGATGAACATATAAAAACCAATCAATGTAATATACTACATAAATAGATCAAAAGAAAAAATATCACACGATCATCTCTATAGACACAGAAAAACCATTTGACAAAATACAGCACCTTTTCCTGGTAAAAACACTGCAAAATATAAGAATAGTAGGAAACTTTCTGAACATAACAAAGGGTATATATGAAAAACCCACAGCTAACATTATATTAAAAGGTGCAATCTCAAAAGCTTTCCCTCTAAGATTGGGGACAAGACAAGGATACCCACTATCATTGCTCCTATTTAATATTGTCTTAGAAGAACTTGCTTGAGCACTGAGGGAAGAAAAAGGTATAAAAGGCATCCAAATGGGAAAGGAAAAAGTAAAAATTTCACTATTTGCAGATGACATGGTCCTATACATAGAAAGCACTGAGACGTTCAGGGGGAGGGCAAGATGGCGTTGGTGTAGGAGGGCGCACACTGCAAGCTCCCAGAGCAAGGTGGATTGGGGACGGGGTCCTGCCCGGGGGTTTGTGCTGTGCACGTGTGGAGTGAGAAGCTTGGGACATCTAACCGCGCGGATCCGCGGCGTGAACCGAACGGTAGAGATTCGTGAGTTTTGAGGCTGCCGGTGGCGGTTGGCACAGGCCGCTGAGCCCCGTGGTTACGGAAAAAAAAAATAAAATGGCCATTTGGAGCCACGGGCGGGGCGAAAAAGTTTTATTTTCTGGGGAGCTGGCTGCCTGGCGCCCCTTGGACCTTGTGTGAACAGAGCAAATGAGCTAATCAGCACCCAGTGAACTGGAGGGGGGATTTTGGTCGGGCAACACAGCTGATTTCCCTAGCCACCCAGGGATAAGACCCGGGCCGCTGCGGAGCCAGGAGGAAGGGACACTTCCCAAAGAAGGGAGGGTTTGGTTGGAAGACAGGGAAGGGTATGTTATATTTTTAGACATCTATCTGGCTGCCTGCACAGCCCCATAGCTTTGGGGAGCAGATAAGCCGACCTGAAGCAGCATTAGGCTGAGAGCAGACACGAATCTGCACTCAAACTGATTTACTGAGCAGCCCGGTGACGCTGGAGCTTGGCGCAAGAAGGGGCGGAATCCGCCGTCTTTAGCACTCCTCACTGACTAACATCAGAGCTTCAGCTAACCTGGGGAGTCCAGAAAGTGGGACGTGCTTGATTAATTTCCACGGGCCCAGCTAGGGTCCCTTCCGTAAGGGGGTTGGTCTAGAAGAGGAATTATTTTGGGTCCTGCATTTGGCTAAAAAAAAAAAAAAAAAAAAAAAAAATTAAAAAGTGTGGTCACCTCAACAAATGAAAAATAAATTCTTTTTAATTTAGTTTAATAGCTAAAAGCTGCTTCAGGACCTGCATATAGAACCCTGTGGGGAAATTCATTGATAAACACAAGTAGGCAGGAAGGATCCACGTGGACCCTAGGGGAATCATTGACCCCCCTTAGCTCTGTTTGACTGATTGCCTGTGTGAATCTTTGGTTTCTCTCTGTTACTTTCTGGTCTATTGCTATTATTCCCATTTTCCTCCCCCCTTCCTTTTTCCTTCTATTTTTTTTTTTTATAAATAGGTGCTGCCAGCTGGTCACTTATTTGCTGGGCTTCTTATTCAGTTATTTCCCATTCGCTGTATATATTGATTCTGTAATACAAACTATCGCTTATCCTTCCTGCATGTTTCTGCCTTCTGTTTTCTGTTGTGGCTCTTAGAGACAACATTTTTTCATAGGCCCACAACTTAAGGGTGTCAATTTCTATCCCATCTATTGTGTTTTCTTCTTCTTTTTTCTTTTTCTTTTTATTAGTATTAACTTTTTCCCTTCAGACCTTTCTCTACTGTTTCTCTACCTCCTCATAATTCTAGCCTTCTAAATCACTATATATATATATTCCTCCATTTGTTTTCCCAGTCCATTATAGGAACTCCATATTTTTTCCTAGTACTCTACACTGTCTACACAAGTTAAATATTCATCTCATTAAGTCTCATTTTGCCCCTCTTCTAACTTTTAACAATATTTCTATTATCCTTCTGCCTTCCTTACATCTTTTGATTCCACTGGCCCTAACCTTTTGCCTTCAAGGGAACATAGAAAGAAGTAAGGAAATAAAATAAGAAGAAAAACTGCCAAAGAGAAAAGTTAACTCACACGCAGAACCAACAGCTAAATAAAATTCTAGAGCATAGAGAAAAGCTAATCAACTGAACAAACCCATCAAGATAATATGATGACCAGAGGGCAACAGAAAAATACAAATGACTCTGAAAAACTGGAAAACATGGACCAGTCCAGTGCACAAAATAAAAACCAGGAAGCAATGCAGTACATCGAACAACTAATGAAAGTTATCCAAACAAATATCATGGACCAACTTAAAGAACTGAAGGAAGAGATTAAGGATATAAAGAAGACACTGGGAGAACATACTGAAGAAATAGCTAACACACCTAAAAAGGTAATGGATATGATGGCGAACAAAGACACAAGTCAAGAAATGAAAAAGACGCTGGACTCACATGGCAGCAGAATTGAACAGGCAGAGGAAAGAATTAGTGATATGGAAGACAACACAGTTGAAATCAAGGAGATTGTAGAAAAGATAGACAAAAAGATAGAAAAAATCCAGTATGGTCTCAGGGAATTAACCGATAATGCAAGACGCACAAACATACGCATTATGGGCATCCCAGAAGGAGAAGAGAAGGGAAAGGGAACAGAAGGAGTGTTGAAGGAAGTTATGGCTGAAAACTTCCCAACTCTATTGAGAGAGATGGATGTGATGATCCAGGAAGCACAGCGCACCCCAAATAGTATAAATCCCAACAGGCCAACTCCAAGACATATACTTGTCAAACTGTCCAATGCTCAAGACAAAGAGAAAATACTCAATGCAGCAAGAGAAAAGAAAACCATCATATACAAGGGAAGCACAATAAGATTAAGTGCTGATTTCTCAGCTGAAACCATGGAGGCAAGAAGACAGTGGTATGACATAGTCAAAACACTAAAAGAAAAAAACTTCCAGCCACGAATTCTCTATCCAGCAAAATTGGCATTCAAAAATGATGGAGAGTTCAAAATATTCACAGATAAACAGCAATTAAGAGAGTATGTCAAGAAGAAACCAGCACTTCAAGAAATACTAAAGGAATTTCTACAAGTTGAAAGGAAAAAACAAAGGAGAGAGAGTTGGAGGAGAGTTTAAAAACAACTGAAAACTCAAAAAAAGAAACAAAACAACATATGACATACATTAACCCAAAGAAAAAATGACTGAAATAAGAAATTCGTTACGAGTAATAACACTGAATGTTAATGGATTAAATTCACCAATCAAAAGACACAGATTGGCAGAATGGATAAGAAAATATGATCCATCTATATGCTGTCTACAAGAAACCCACCTTCAGCCCAGGGATTCAAGGAGGCTGAAAGTGAATGGCTGGAAAACCATTTTACAAGCTAACAATAGCCAAAAAAGGGCAGGAGTAGCTATTCTAATATCAAACAAAATAGACTTTAAATGCAAAACTATGTAAGAGACAAAGATGGGCACTACATATTAGTAAAAGGAGTAATCTTTCAAGAAAAGAGAACAATCATCAACATTTACGCACCTAATCGAGGTGCCTCAAAATACATGCGGCAAACTCTGGAAAAACTAAGAGGAGAAATAAATTCCGCTACAATTATAGCAGGGGAATTAAACACACCACTATCATCATTAGACAGAACATCTAGGCAGAGAATCAATAAAGAAACGAAGGCACTCAACAATACATTAGAAGATTTGGAGTTAATAGACATATACATTACACTACACCCAAATACAGCGGGATTTACATTCTTCTCCAGTACACATGGAACATACTCCAAAATAGACCACATGCTAGGCCCCAAAACAACACTCAATGGATTCAGAAAGATTGAGATTATACAAAGTAATTTCTCTGACCACAAAGGAATGAAGTTGGAAATCAATAAGCGCCAGAGAAACAGGTTAGGCACAAGGATATGGAAGTTAAACAACACACTTTTAGACAAACAGTGGGTCAAAGAGGAAATTTCAAAAGAAATCAGTAACTACCTTGAAACTAATGAAAACAACAACACAACATATCAAAACCTATGGGATGCAGCGAAAGCAGTCCTGAGAGGAAAGTTCATAGCCATAAATTCATATATTAAAAAAGAAGAAAGAGCTAAAATTGAAGACCTGACTGCACACTTGGAGGAATTGGAAAAACAACAACAAACTAAACCTAAAGGAAGTAGAAAACAGGAAATAACAAAGATTAGAGCAGAACTAAATGAAATAGAGAATAAGAAAGCACTGGAAACAATAAACAAAACCAAAAGCTGGTTCTTCGAGAATATCAACAAAATTGACAAACCCTTAGCCAGACTAACAAAGAAAAAGAGAGAACAGATGCAAATACATAAAATAAGGAATGAGCAAGGTGATATCACTACTGACCCCACAGAAATAAAGAGTATCATAAGCGGATGCTTTGAAAAATTATATGCCAAGAAGAATGACAATTTAGAGGAAATGGACAAGTTTCTAGAAACCCACAAACAGCCGACATTGATGAAAGAAGAAATAGATGAA
>JAKSZT010054586.1:2264639-2328383 GCA_026826555.1 Tolypeutes matacus
ATAACATTTTTGTAAGCAAATACACATATATGCATATATATTTATATATCATTTTGCAAATGTTTGTATGTATTGTGAGAATTTTGATTTTTACCCATAATAAAAAAAAAAAAAAAAGAAAGAAAGCACTAAGAAGTCTACAACAAAGCTTCTAGAACTTATCAATGAGTTCACTAAAGTTGTGGGTTATACGGTCAATGTGAAAAATCAGTAGCATTTCTGTACAACAATAATGAACAGTCTGAGGAGGAAATCAAGAAAAAAAATACCATTTACAAGAGTACCTAAAAAAATCAAATATCTAGGAATAAATTTAAAGATGTAAATTATTTATAAACAAAAAACTACACAGCACTGTTATAGGAAATCAAAGAAGACTTAAATAAATGCAAGAATATCCCCTGTTCTTGGATAGGAAGACTAAACATCATTAAGATGTCTACCCTACCCAAACTAATCTACAGATTAATGCCATCCCAATAAAAATCACTACAGCATTTTTTACTATATTGGAAAAAATATTTATGAAACTTATTTGGAAGGGCAAGAGTCCTTGAATAACCAAAACCATATTGAAAAAGAAAAGTGAAATTGGTGAATCACACTACCTGACTTTAAAACATATAACAAAGCTAGAGTTGTCAAAACTGCATGGTACTGGAACAAGGATAGATGAACCATATTGAGAGTTCTGATATAGATCCTCACATATACAGTCATCTGATATTCAACAAGGCCACCAAGTCTACTCAACTTGGTGAGATTGGCCTCTTCAACAATTTGTGCTTGGAAAACTGGATAACCATATCCAAAAGAATGAGAGAGGAACACCAACTCACACCTTATTAAAAAATCAACTAAAAATGGATCAATCTAAATATAAGAACCAAGATCATAAAGAAAATATAGGGAAACATCTTCAGGACCTTGTAAAAGGAAATGGTTTCATGAACTTCACACCCAAAGCATGAACATTGAAAGAAAAAATAGATAAATTGGAACTCCTCAAAATTAAAAACTTTCACACCTCAAAGGAGGTTATCAAGAAAGTAAAAAGGCAGCCTACCCAATGGGAGAAAATATTTGGAAACCATATATCTGATAGAATTCTAATATAAAGCATATATAAAGAAATACTACACCTAAAAAATAAAAAGACAAACAACCCATTTAAAAAATGGGCAAGTGACTTGAAAAGACAGTTCTCCAAGAAAGTAGTAAAAATGGCTAAAAAGCACATGAAAAGATGCTCAACATCACTAGCTATTAGGGAAATGCAAATGAAAACTGCAATAAGATACCATCTTACAGCCATTAGACTGGAAACTATTTTAAAAACAGATGACTACATGCCCATCATTGTCTCCTCGCCAGGTGACTTGGATGAGTCCATTGAGCTGTAGGGTAGGAGTTGTAGCTCCACCGAGATTTCATGCACACCTGGCACATAGGTAGACCAGAGGCTCCAGTCTCTGGAAGTATACCTAAAAACTCCAGCATCACATATAGGTTTGAATAGAAGGGACTGGTGAACCATGTGCAGGGAGGATTTATTTGAGTCCAATTCTGTCACTCTCAGGAGCACAGATTCCAAAATAGAGCCCACTGATAAGGCATCAGTCTCTGGGGCTATCCCCCCTTATATAGGACCTGGGTGTCTCCCAGTGGGTTCCGTGTAATATTTTGGGTAATCTAAGCACCTCTTAAAATATATTTACATATATATATAAATAACATTTTTGTAAGCAAATACACATATATGCATATATATTTATATATCATTTTGCAAATGTTGGTATGTATTGTGAAAATTTTGATTTTTACCCACAATAGAAAACAACAAAAAAAAAAAAAAACAAAAAAAAAACTGATGACTAAGGAGAGACTTCAAAAATGGCTAAAATGAAAACAATAATAATAGTTTTATTTGCAGAATACAGATATGTAATTTTTAAAATTGTTCATAGAGTTTTAAAATGTTTGTATGTAAGGCATAAAGGAATATATTTATGTTGGTAAAAATAAAGCACCACCCAAATTAATATAAAATATAAATATAATTATCTGGCTCAAAAAAAAAAAAACAATAAAAACAGATGACTACAAGTGTTATAGGAATGGGAACCCTCATCCATTGCTGGTGGGAATGCAGAATGGTCCAGCTATTGTGGTGGACTGCTGTTTGGCAGTTCCTCAAAAAACTAACTATAGAAGTGCCATATGATTCAGCAAATCCACTGCTGGCTATATACCCAGAAAAACTGAAAGCAAAGATATGAACAGATATATGAACATCAATGTTCATAGCGGAATTATTCACTCTTGCCAAAAGTTGGAATCAATCCAAATGCTCATCAACAAATGAATGGATAAATAAAATGTGGTACATACATACAATGGACTATTACTCAGCTATAAGAAGGAATACAGTGTTAACAGATTGAATAACATGGATGAATCTTGAGTACCTTATGTTGAGTGAGGGGAGCCAGGCATTGAAGGACAAATAATATGTGACCTCACTGATATGGATTAAGCAAAATGAGCAGACTCAGAGAGCTATTGTCTGGAAGATTGGTTGACAGGAAATAGAGAGGGAAAAGAAGGTTGTTAACCAATGCCCATATAGGCATAATCTATAATAAGATTATGGAAGTGTGCAGTTGGGCATTGAAGGAATATTTCAGGAAGGTAGTGAGTTGGGTGGTGTAGGTTTGACAGGTGTGTAGACTGGAGAGTGTGGGTGGACAGTCAATGGAACTGGGGGGAGGTTTGGGAGAGGGACTAGGTGAACACTGCAAATTGGCAAGTATGTGATTGAAAGTACAAAATTGGGAATACTCTTATGGTAATATGACAAAGAAAGGTTACTGGATTACAGTATTGGATGGGAAGCATTGGGACAGGAAACACCTGGGGCAGGCTTTTAGGGAGTGTATGAGTGATCATTTTATCATAATGTGTTGTATCAGTAGGTGGAGACCCACATAATGAGTGAGAAGGAGCTGGATTCCTATCCTGGATAAGACCAATATGTTCTCAAACAGAGGGGCAGGAGTCTCTCCAGAGTATACATGGTTCCTAATAGGGGAGGAAAAACCAGTGTGTCAAGACCTCAGTGTTGTTGCAAGTAACTATGAATCTTGTCATCCCAGGAATGAAGCCAGATGGTCGCCATGTAGCCCTGAGGGGAGGGGGATGGAGGAATAGAAGATGGAACAGGGAGTATTTAGTGGGCAATGGAAGTGTTGTACATGTGCTTGCAAAGGTAGACTCAGGCCATGTTAAATACCATCAAAATTTATAAAAGTCTATGGTCTAAAATGTAAACCATAGTATAAACCATTGACCATGGTTAGTAGCTATGTTTCACTATTTGCTTATCAGTTGTATAAAATGTACCATCCACATATAAAAAGGTATTAATATGGAAAAGGGAAAATAGGGAGCATGTTGGGTATGTGGAAGTTCCCTGCATTCTGATGTGACTTTACTGTGACCAGAAACTTCTCTGAAAATGAAAAGAAAAAAAGTAAGACACTGAGGAATAAATGGAAGAAAATGTCACTGTACACACAGGACAACAGATATTATAGTGATGAGTGACAAAATGTCAAAAAAAAATTTAAAACTTTTCATTATTCTTTAAAATCCCAATTTTTAAATTTTATTTTATTTTTAGTTTTCTTTACATTTTATGCATTTTATTTCTTATATTTAAATCTACCATTATTATTTCATTTTCCTATTAATTGTAATTGGCTATTTTATTGGCATCACTTTTGCAGAAACTTTGAATCACAGAAGGGTTACAACTGGGTCAAGGGATGATCATTCATTTGAGGTGTCAGTGATGGGGGATACATTGGAGGAAGTTCACCTGGACATACATATAAGGTATATGAATGTTTTCAAACATTCATGGGGCATTGTCACACTGGGTGGAGATTCACATAATAACAAAGAGATTATTGAATTCCCATCCTAGAGAGCTCAGTCACATTCTCTAATGTAGCAGCAACTGTCCCCCAAGTGAAGGGGCAATGACTGTCCCCCAAGTGAAGGAGGATGGTCTGTTGATGCACCCTTTATATTGATGACTAAGCTTGTGAGCCTTTGCTCTTGAAATTGAATTTTAGCCTAGTGTTGTGGGGTGCCTAATAGTTGCCTCCTGAGAACCTCCTTGTTACTCAAATGTGGCCTCTCTCTAAGCCAAACTCAGTGTATAAATGCATTACCTTCCCCCCAGCATGGGACATCACTCCTGGGGAGGAGTCTCCCTGGCACCATGGGATTACTACTAAGCACCCACTAGCAATGCAATTGGAAAAAGACCTCAAATAAAAAGGGGGAAAGATATGAGTTTATATGGCTAAGAGACTTCAAAGTGAGTCAGGCATTCATCCCAGAGGTAACCATTATACATATCTCTGGAGGATCTCATAGACTGCCAAAGTGGATACTACCTCAAATAGTGGGGCTCCTGTGGGTTCTGGAGACACCCAGGTCCTATGGCCAGGTCAGATAGCTCCAGAGTTTGGTGCCTTGCCAGTGGGCTCTACTTTGGAGTTTGTGCTCCTAAGAGTGACAGAGTTGGACTCTATTTGTGGCTTCCCTACACGTGGTTGATCTGTCCCTTCTATTTGAACTTAAACTTTGTGCTGGTGTTGGTAGATGTATATCCAAGAGATTTTAATCTCTGGGCTGTCCATGTGCCAGCTGGGCCCTGAGACTTAGCAGAATTGCAACACGTACTCTTCAGTTCATTGGACTCACTCAGGACAATTAAGAAGGTGAGGATTGGCACCCACTATACCAAGGAAATGAGAGAGACTACAACTGCAAGCAAGAGAGTTCCATCCATTGGTTGTATTGTATGGTATCAAAGCCCTATCTCAGTTAGAGGTATAATGGACATCAGCATCCCATAATCCTCAGGATTGGGGAATGAACTATGGACTAGAGTGGACTTACTGGTATTCTACAATAGATTTGTTATGATTCTAGCAATGGAAGAAATTACAGCATTGATGTGGAGGCAGTGACCACTGGAGGCTCTGGGAGCAGGGGGAGGCAAAAATGCATAAAGCAGGGGCTTTTGGGGGACTTGGGAATCATCCTGAATAGCACTGAAATGATAGATATAAGCCATTATATATCTTTCCATAGTCTAAAGTATTGTGTGGGAGAGAATGTAATCTACATTGTGAACTATGGTCCATGCTCATTGGCAAAATCCCAGGATATAGTTATCAATTGCAATGAATATGCCACACTAATGAAAGATGTTAATGTGGGAAAGTGAGGGAGGTGTGGGGAGTGGGGCATATGGGAATCACTATATTTTTTGTGTAGCATTTCTGTAACCTAAGTATCTTTAAAAAATAAAAATATATATTTAAAAAAAGCAAAAGAACAGAAATTGGGAAATATGGATTTTTTGAGACTGGAAAGAAATGTGCCACTCAGTTTAGCTCTAGGTGTAAGCTTATCCATGATATATTTTCTTCTGTATACTTGTCTGCATATTCTAATCTTTCTTCAACAGGCCTATATTACTTTCATAGTCAGAAAAAGAAGTCAAAGAAAGAAATAAAGAATTAAAAATTCTACCCTTAGTCTTTAAGTTAGAAAAAGAATGGGAATTCCACAGAAAGGCAATACACTGAGGCTCTAACAGTGATTGGCTTTAACAGGCATATGAGTGACAGCCTTTTGTTTTTTTCTTTCTGTAAAAAAGGTTTATTATCAAGATTTAAGTAGATATGTATCTCCTACTAGCTGAACTTCTGGATGATTGAAATGTCCCAATGAGAGGATAAGTTTTTCCAGACTGCAGAAGTCTGTGAATCCTTCAGAAAGAAACATGTATTGCTTTGATCATTATTCAAAATTTACCCTGCCTTCAATAAATAACAACCTCTCTCCTCTCTGTCTCACTCTTGTTCTCATTGTCTCTGAACTCCAAACTCATTTTGAAGTTTGTGGATTTTAGATATGCAATGTAATAAGAAAAGTCTCTCTTTTTTTCTATATAGTATATTTTATTATGAAATAATAAAGACCACTAGGTGAAATGATATATGTAACACCTTTAAAGGAAAAAAACCAAGCTTTTTAAATGTAGAAGGAGCAATATTTAGTTACTAAATGATTTGATTTATAAGGGAAAACAGAATTTAAAATATGAAAAAATTGACATAAAAGACTTACATAGCCACAAAATGTGAAAAGGTGAATTCCACATGTTCTAAGCATCTCTTTGTTCCTTAATCCAGCATAATTTTAATGGATTCTAAGGAATATCCAGTGATTTTTCTGGATAATTTTACTCTCATAAACAGCTAACTCATAGTGCAGATATTCATCTATAAGCAATAAACTGAAAAATATTTAAAATATCTTTCCTTTACATTTCAAACATTCTGTTGCTTAGTTCTGTTTGTTGCTTATAGTTTTCCCTCAAACCCATTTCAGGTTTTAAATTACTAAATAAAAAATATTTTTCAGCCCTCCTTCTTAGACAAGAATTATTGATGTTACAAGGAAGAAAGTAAACCTGCAACTATTTAGATTCCTGAGTTTTAGCTACTTAGTCATTTTTGAATGTCTAACAAAAATTTTAGGTACTTGGATAATCATGTTCAAAAACTTAAGTGCTTATCCAAACAATGGGTATTTTGTTTATTTATTTAGTTTAGTTTTGTTGTTGTTGTTGTAGTATTAATTCCACTCATTCATTTTGATGCTGCTGAATGGTTTAGGAAAATACTTAAACCACCACTGCACTATGTGGAATAGGGGGCAAGACCTCAAAACTTGTTTAAAATGGCTGGACTCTTGAGGTTTCCTTTTAAAAAGAGAAATCTATTGCAAAACACACTATCAATTCCTTGCTTGTCTGGTCCATGCTTAGGGAACCACAATAGCTTTTCCCATTCGCCTTACCTTCTTATGCAACAGTTAATGACTTTAGGAGTTGTTTTGCTTTATTGTTGTTTCTGCTGAGTCACTAAATTCTGCATCTTTGTTCACAGTTGCTACTCAGCATAAAAGTTATACATGCAATTTAGAAAGCATTATAATTGTGTGTCGAGCTAGCAGAGGAAACTATTTCCCTAAGAGAAGCTCAATTACTTCCCTTGTCCTTCCCGGGATGGAAGCTTCCACAGGATTAATCCTTTCAATTAAATGCGCCGGCCTAGAGAAGCATCCCACTGTTCCTGCTGGGATAATTCTAAACTGCCTATTCCATATGGTGTGTCCTGGGTGCCTGGCTGGCTCAGCCCAATGCAGAAGGTTCCGCCTTCTCTAAAGAACAAATCCCTACAGAAACAGCATGGAGTTACTTTCCCTTCAAAGAGATGGAAATAATTGTGATTTGTGGCTCTCTCAGGTCGTGGTGGTATTTTTCTGTAGTGTTAAATGCCTCTTACTAAGTAATAGACGTGATTTATGTGGACAACGAAGGGGCTTGGGGTGGATTCAGTAATTAACCAGTCAATCCCCATCGCTGACATTTCTCACTGCCCCCCTTGCATGATGTCAGATCAGACGTACCCTGCACTGAAAAGTCAAGACACACGAGAAGCTCACACTCACTCTTTCACGACCACACATGCACATCCTTACACCTTCCACAGCCTGCTCCAGGCAGAAGGTGGACTGGCTGGGCTCAGTGAGCTGAAGAATTTCCAGGGACATTTATAAATGACATGGCTTGATTAGGTGATCCTAGCGGCCGCCGCAGGCCAGAGGTCTGCGGAGCAGTTTCCAGCACAGGCTTCCTTACCGGGCGACCACAACGTCAGTTTATCCTGGCCTTACTGACTCCTTTGGGATTATTGCCTGTAGCCAAGGTCTTGACAGTGGGATCTGACCGAGCTATGGAAAGCAGCTCCCTATTCTCCCTCTTCTTCCTTGGCTTTCCTGCTGGGCAATGCCTGCAGATTAGTGAGTGTGAAACTAAAGTCTTTGCAGCCCCACTCCTCAGACCCCTTGACCACTGTGCGCTGGCCTCTTTGGAGAAAGAGGTGCATGGGATATTTCTCAACCAGGTACCAGATCCTCAGCACCCCCACAGCTTTTTTCCTCTGGCCATTGAACTATCTTGATTTTCACCCCTCCAGGCCCATTTGGAATTCACTGCGGGCCACTGGCCGCGCATTCCAAACGCTGCAGATGTTGGGATCAGAAACCGCATTTCTAATGACTCCCCTCGTGCTGTTCCTAGGAGATTGAGAGGTTTTGCTGTTAGATCCTCTGCATAAATAGCGTCCGGTCTCAATTAACCTCCCGGATTAACTTCCTTACCTGCAGCATTCGGAGTCTATAGAGCGTGGAAAGCGCTGGCTCAAATCCCGGTTCTTTTCGGTAGCCTTTCCTGGGGCTACAGAATATCAATCAGCACAGAGGCAAAGGCTTTCAGGGGTGCTTCTGGGTGCAGGCACCTGCCCGAACTTCTTGACTCTGATTCCTAGGTCCATGACCCAGCCATCACATTACTTTGAGATGCTAACCCACATTATAGTTCCTCCATCCAGTCTGGCACTTTGCCCTTTTGCTTCTTTTTCAAGAAACTGATGAACGATAGAAATTTAAAAGGGAATTGGTATGGGAGCAGAGAAGACAGGAGAGATGAAGTGGGAATTATAATAATACAGAATTCTGTAAGCTTTTTTTCTGGGGAACCAGAAACCCCTGTGTGTATTTTCTAATCTTTGACAACAGATGCATTGGTGAAAAAGGAAAAGAAAATTGGTGATGAATATTTGGGCAACAGGCCATGGACTTGGAAGGGTTAACTGCTCAAACTAAAACAGGAAACATCATAATTCTAGTCACTGTAGATTTTTTAAAATCTTAAAATGCATTCATATTGATTGATAGAGTTCAGTTTTTTAGTTTAATTGGGGAAAAACAGAAAGTAATAAAAAAGAAAAAAAAGATTCCAGGATCCCAATGCCAAGCAAAGATGCAAAATATTGCATAGGGAGATCTACTGACTGTGTTTATATGAAGCAAATTATGGATTGGCTAAAAATTATTACTTCATTACAGAAAAGAACATAAGAATCAATTGTAGTGTTTCTGTCTTATTTGCTGTTGTCAACCAGATGATAGTCTTTATAACGTACCATTTCCTTTACCAGCAGTGGGACTAATGTTAGTTCCTGACATTTGCTGTCTGATCATCTTTTTTTTTTTTTTTTGCTGGTAATATTTTCATTTAACTCAGAATTTTTTAGAGCAATTTTTATATGTAAGAAAGGATATGTGGACCATATTTAAAGAGGGTGATTTCTGCAGTTATGAAAGCATGGGAATGTTTCAGAAATCTAAATAAGAAATATATAAATCATACTAAGAGGAGAGTGAGGGAAAGAAAGACAACCAGGAGAGTGTAGGGTCATGAAAAGCAAGGACAGAGAATATTTTCAAAAGAAAAGAGTGGTCAACAAGGACATATGCAGCAGAGAAGGTGAGTAATATGATTACTGAGACATTTCTGGTAGCTTTTGGTAGTACTGCAGGATGATGGCAAAAATCAGTACAGTGTTCAGGGAAGACATGAACAGTAGGTAAAACAAGGGTGAAATGAGTATATATAACTTTTGCAAAAGATTTTCTGTGAAAGGGTTTAGAGAACTGAGGTAGAAATCAGAGTAATGCAGGATTAAGAATTCTCATTGCTGTTATTCTTTATTTTAGGGATGTAAAATAATAGGCATTATTTAAAGGTTTGTATGAATTAACCCAGTAAAAATGAGAACTTCTAAAATGTAGGAGAGGGAGACATAATGGTGTCAGGCATCTATAAAGGCACAGAATAGGATAGGATGCCAAGAAATGAATCTCATTACACCCTTGTACTTACACAGGGACACAACTTCCATAAGTGTGTGCCTGAAGCCCTCTTTCTTTTTTTTTATTATTATGGGTAAAAATCAAAATTTTCACAATACAAATCAATATTTGTAAAATTATATATAAATATATATGTATATATGTGCATTTGCTTACATTAAAGTTATATTATTTTTACATATTTTAAAAGATGCTTAGATTACATAAATGTTACACAAAAATTACAGGGATTCCCATGTCCCCACTTCCCACACCTCCCATAACATCCCACATAAACATCTTTCATTAGTGTGGCACATCATATGCAATGGCTATACACATCCTGGGGCTTTGCCACTAAGCATGGACCATAGTTCACATTGTAGACTACACTCTCTCCCACACAGTTCTGCATGGTATATGCTGATGTAAAATGGCCTATATCTGTTGTTGTAATGTCACTCAGGATAATTCCCCAGTCTTGAGAAAGCCCCGGTATTGCAACTGATTTTCCCTTCCCTGCCCCAGTGGCATGTAGTGGCCACTGGCTAAACCTCACTGTTATAATTTCTTCCATGGCTTGAATCACAATATATCTACAACAGAATACCATTAAGTTCACTCTACTCCATAGCTCTTCCCTGAATCCAGAGGAGTCTGGGATGGTGATGTCCACTCCACCTCCAAGGGAAAGGGGGCTTAAATTCCATGGATATGGTGGATGAGATTATCCTGCCCACCGCTGCAGGCTCTCCATTCCCTGGGATGGCTGTTGTCCATCATTGTCTCCTCAACAGGAGACAAGGGTGAGTCCATTGAGCTGTAGAGTAGAAGTTGCAGCTCCACCAAGAAACCAGGCACAGCTGGTACATGAGGAGGCGAGAGGCTCCAGTCTCTGGAAGTACACCTACGAACTCCAGCATCACATATAGGTTTGAATAGAAGGAACTGATGGACCATGCACAGGGAGGACTTATTTGAGTCCAACTCGGTCACTCTCAGGAACTCAGATTCCAAAGTAGAGCCCACTGATAAGGCATCAATGTCTGGAGCTATTCCCCCTTATATAGGAACTGGGTGTCTCCAGAGCCCTCAGGAGCCCCTTCGTGTGTTATCCACTCTTGTGATCTATGAGATCCTACTGAGTTGTGCATAAGTGTCACCTCTGGGATGCCCTCCCAACTCACTTTGAAGACTCTTAGCCACATGAACTCATTTGTCTTTACCTTTTCCCCCTTTTATTCACGATCTTTTTCCAGTCGTATTGCCAGTTGGCACTTGGTATTAATCCCTCATTGCCAGGGAGGCTATCCCTGGGAGTCATGTTGCATGCTGGGGGGAAGGTAATGCATTCATATGCTGAGTTTGGCTTAGAGAGAGGTCACATTTGAGCACCAAGGAGGCTCTCAGGTGGCAATCCTTAGGCACCCCATAACAGTAGGCTAAGTTTCAATTACAAGAGCAAAAAATCGTAAGGCTAGTCATCAATAACAAGAACCCATCAGTGAACTCTCCTCCTTTACCAGACACTGCTCCTGCACTCAGGGGACTGTTTCTGCTCCCTTGGAGAATGTGGCAGAGCTCTCCAGGCTGGGAATTCAGTATTCCCTCATTTATTGACTGATTATGTACCCACTGTGACCATGCCCCATCCCTTGATCATTTGAACAATTTTATATATGTTTCATGGATATTCAGATCAACTTCCTCCCATGAATCCCCCATCCCAGACACCCCCCCACCAGTAATCTTCTGCAGAGCCCATTGAAACCCTTCTGTGATCTAAACCTTCCTCAAAGATGAAGCCCATATAATAGCCAAATACAATTAATAGGAAAATGAAATAATAATAAGGTTAAATGAAAGATAAAATACATGGAAACTCAGGAAAAAACTAAAAATAAAATATAATTAACAGATTGAGATATTCAAAAAATGGGAAAAAAAAAACAAAAAAAAATTTTTTAATTTTTTTTCCTTTTATCTCTGCATTATCAGGTGTCCAGTCTGTACCGTGGCACCTGTCCCTTCATTCCCCAGTGTCTCCCAAATTTTCATTTAATTTTCAAAGAAGTTTTAGGTCACAGCAAAGTCACACACAGAATACTAGAGACTCTCATATACCCAAGCTCCTTCCCTTTTCCTCACACCATGTAAAACCTTTTATTTTGTGTGGATGGTAGCATTGTTATAACTGTTATACAGACAGTGAAACATAGCTACTAAACATTGTCAATGGTTTACAGTATAGTTTACATTTTAGATGGTACAGTTTAATAATTTTTGATGATATTTGTTATGGCCTGTGTCGATTACTGTAAGGTAATGAAAAACATTTCCCATGACCACTAAATACTCCCTGTTTGATCTTTTCTGTTCCTTCCTCCCCATACCCCTGGGGCACATGACACTCCCTTGTCTTGACTCATCGGATGATAAGATTCATAGTTACATTCCCTGGGTATTCTAACCTGCCCTTCATAATCTATACAACTGTCAACCCTGCACCACCAAACCCAGTAATATCACTATCCAACTGTCCTATCCTTCTATATGCAACTATACTCTATCACTTTACCATAGAATTTGTCCATATGGGTGATGGCTCACAACTTACTCTTCTCCTTGTCTCCCTTGTTAACCTATCTTTCAGACAATGGTTCTCAGAGACTGCTCATTTTCCTTACTTCAAATCAGTGAGATCATATACTGTTCATCCTTCAATGCCTGGCTTGCTTCACTCAACATAAGGCTTTCAAGATTCATCCATGTTATTCCATGTGTTAGCACTTTATTCTTTCTTACAGCTGAGTAATATTCCATTGTAATATTCCATTTTGCTTATCCATTCATCTGTTGATGGGCACCGGGGCTGATTCAAACTTTTGGCAATAGTGAACAATGCTGCTATGAACACTGGTGTGCATATATCTGTTCGTGTCTTTGCTCTCAGTTTTTCTGGGTATATACCTAGCAGGGGAATTGCTGGATCATGTGGAAGAACTATTGTTAGATTTCTGAGGAAGTGCAAACTGTCCTCCACAGTGGCTGGACCATTCCACAATCCCACCAGCAGTTGATGAGGGTCCCTATTCCTCCACATCCTCTCCAACACTTATATTCTGCTGTTTTTCTAATACCTGCCATTCTGTTGGGTGTAAGATGGTATCTCATTGTAGTTTTAATTTGTATTTCCCTAATAGCTAGGGATGTCAAGCATTTTTTCATGTGCTTTTTGGCCATTTGTATTTCTTCCTTGGAGAAGTGTCTTTTCAGGTCACTTGCTCATTTGTTAAATGGGTTGTCTTTTTATTTTTGAGGTGTATGATTTCTTTATATGTGGAGGATATTAGGCTCCTATCAGATATATGGTTGCCAAATATTTTCTCCCATTGGGTAGAATAAATTTAACTAAAGATGTTATTATTTTTAATGTCTTTTTATTATCTTAATAACTTGCTTTGAGTGCAGAAGTTTTTAATTTTGAGGAGATCCCATTTATCTATTTTTTCTCTTGCTGCTTGTGCTTTGGGTGTGATGTTCATGAAACCATTTCCTATTACAAGGTCCTGTAGATGCTTCCCTACATTATCTTCCAAGGGCATTATGGGTTTGGCTCTTATATTTAGATCTTTGATCCATCTTGAGTAGATTTTTGTATAAGGTGTGAGGTGGTATTCCTCTCTCTTCTTTTGGATATGGATATCCAGTTCTCCAAACACCACTTGTTAAAGAGGCCATTCTCTCCCAAATGTGTGGGCTTCGTGGCCTTGTCAAATATCAGATGACTGTATATGTGAGAATCTATATCAGAACTCTCAGTTCAGTTCCATTGGTCAGTATGTCTATCCTTGTGCCAATACCATGCAGTTTTGATTACTGTAGATTTGTAGTATGTTTTTGTGTTTTTTTTTTTAATTTTTATTTATATATATATAAATATATGTTAAGAGGTGCTTAGATTACCAAAAATATTACACAGAACCCCCTGGGATTCCCATGTTGCCTACCTCCCACACCTCCCACCATGTCCCACACAAACATCTCCCACAAGTGTGGCCCACCACCCTCAATGGACTTACACATCCTGGGGCCTTGCCATCAACCATAGACCACAGTTCACATCGTAGACCACACTCTCTCCCACACAGTTCTGAGTGGTGTGTGCTGATTTAAAATGGCCTACATCCATTGCTACAATGGCACTCAGGACAACCTCCAAATCCCAAAGAAGCCCCTGTATTTCAACTACTTATCCCCTCCCTGCCCCAAAAGTGTCAAGTGGCCACTGGCTCCACCTCATTGTTATCATTTCTTCCATTGCTAGAATCACCATATGTGTACAACAGAATACCATCAAGTCAACTCTAGCCCATATTTCTTCCCCCAATCCTGAGGGGACTGGGATGGTGATGTCCACTCCACTTCCAAGTGAGAGAGGGCTTATATCCCATGGATATGGTGGGTGGGATGATCCTTCTGGCAGATGCAGGCCCTCTCCATTCCCTGGGATAGCCATTGCCCATTGTTGTCTCCTCGTCTGGTGACTTGGATGAGTCCATTGAGCTGTAGGGTAGGAGTTGCAGCTCCACCAAGATTCCATGCACACCTGGCACATAGGTAGGCCAGAGGCTCCAGTCTCTGGAAGTATACCTAAAAACTTCTGCATCACATGTAGATTTTAAAGTCAGGTAATGTGATATCTCCAACTTCATTTTTCTTTTTCAATATGTCTTTGGCAATTCAGGGCTTCTTACCTTTCCAAATATATTTTGTAGTTAGTTTTTCCAGTTTCTTAAAAAATTCAGTGTTGAATTTTATTGGGATTGCATTAAATCTGTAGATTAGTTTGGGTAGGATAGACATCTTGATGATGTTTAATCTTCCTACCCATGAACAGGCAATATTCTTCCATTTATTTAAGTCTTCTTTGATTTCCTTTAACATGTTGTGTTGTTTTACGTATATAAGTCCTTTACATCTTTAGTTAAATTTATTCCTAAGTATTTGATTATTTTAGTTCCTATTGTAAATGGTATTTTTTAAAATTTCCCCTCAGATTGCTCATTATTGGTGTTCAGAAATGCTACTGATTTTTGAGCATTCATTTTATAGCCTGTGGCATTACTGAACTCCTTTATAAGTTCTAGAAGTGTTGTTGTAGATTTCTCAGGGCTTTCTACATATAGGATCATGTCGTCTGCAAATAATGAAATTTTTGTTTCTTCTTTTCCAATCCGGATGCTTTTATATCCTTTTCTTGCCTCAGTGCTCGAGCAAGTACTCTTAGACAATGTTAAATAGGAGTGGTGATAGTGGGCATCCTTCTCTTATTCCTGATCTCAAAGGGAAGGATTTTAGGATTTCACCATTGAAGATGATGTTAGCTTTGGGTTTTTCATATATACCCTTTATCATAATCAGGAGTTTTCTTTCTTTTCCTATCTTTTGCAGTGTTTTTATATGGAAAGATGGCTGTATTTTGTCAAATGCTTTTTCTGCATCTATAGAGATGATCATGTGATTTTTTTCTTTCAATCTGTTTATGTGTTGTATTACATTGATTGATTTTCTTATATTGAACCATCCTTTCATACCTGGGATGAAACCCATTTGGTCATGGTGTAAAATCCTTTTGATATGTTGTTGAATGCAATTAGCAAGTGCTTTGGTGAGGATTTTAGCATCTAGTTTCATTAGAGAAGTTGGTCTGTAATTTTCCTTTCTTGTGGTATCTTTGTTTGGTTTTGGTATTAGGGTAATGTTGACATCATAGAATGAGTTAGGCAATATTCCTTCTAATTCTATTTTTTGGAGGAGCTTAAGCAGAATTGGTGTTAGCTCTTTCCAGAATGTTTGATAGAATTCAGCTGTGAAGCCACATGGTCCTGGGCTCTTCTTAGTTGGGAAGTTTTTGATGACTGAGTCTATCTCTTTACTTGTAATTGGACTGTTGAGTTCATCAATTTCTTCTTTTATTAATGTAAATGTAGGCTGTTTGTGAGTTTCTTGAAACTTGTCCATTTCCTGTAAATTATCATTCTTGTTGGCATATAATTTTTCAAAATATCCTCTTATGATACTCTTTATATCTGTGGGGTCAGTAATGATATCCCCTTCTTCATTCCTTATTTGTGTATTTGCATCTGTTCTCTCTTTTTCTTTGTTAGTCTGGCTAAGGGTTTGTCAATTTTATTGATCTTCTCAAAGAACCAGCTTTTGGTTTTGTTTGTTTTTTCTAGTGCTTTCTTATTCTCTATTTCATTTAGTTCTTCTCTAATCTTTGTTATCCCCTTCTTTCTACTTCCTTTAGCTTTAGTTTGTTGTTGTTTTCCAGTTCCTCCAAGTGTGGAGTTACGTCTTCAATTTTAGCTCTTTCTTCTTTTTTAATATATGTATTTATGGCTATGAACTTCGCTCTCAGGACTGCTTTCGCTGCATCCCATAGGTTTTGATATGTTGTGTTATTGTTTTCATTAATTTCAAGGTAGTTACTGATTTCTTTTGAGATTTACCCCTTGACCGGCTGTTTGTCTAAGAATATGTTGTTTAACTTCCATATCTTTGTGCCTAACCTGTTTTCTGGCCCTTAATGATTTCCAATTTCATTCCATTGTGGTCAGAGAAATTACTTTGTATAATCTCAATCTTTCTGAATTTATTGAGAGTTGTTATGTGGCCTAGCATGTGGTCTATCTTGGAGTATGACCCATGTGGATGCGAGAAAAATAAAAATCCTGCTGTATTGGGGTGTAGTGTTCTGTATATGTCTGTTAAGTCCAGATCCTCTAATGTATTGTTCAGAGCATTGTTTCTTTATTGATTATTTGTTTCTTGTAGACAGTATATAAATGGATCATATTTCTTTATCCATTGTGCCAATCTGTGTCTCTTAAGTGGTTAATTTAATCCATTAACAGTCAGTGTTATTGTTCACAATGAATTTCTTACTTCAGCCATATTTTCTTTTGGTTAATGCATGTCATATGCTCTTTTGTTTCTGTGTTTGTCTTTTTAGTTGTTTTTAAAATCTCCTCCAACTCTCTTTCCCTTGTTTTTTCCTTCCAACTTGTAGAACTTATTTAGTATTTCTTGAAGTGCAGTTTTCTTATTGACATACTCTCTTAATTTCTGTTTATCTGTGAATATTTTGAACTCTCCATCATTTTTTGAATGCCAATTTTGTTGGATAGAGAATTCATGGCTGAAGTTTTTTTCTTTTAGTACTTTGACTATGTCATACCACTGTCTTCTTGCCTCCATGGTTTCAGATGAGAAGTCAGCCTTTAATCTTATTGTGCTTCCTTTGTATGTGATGGTTCTCTTTTCTCTTGCTGCCTTGAGTGTTTTCTCTTTGTCTTGAGCATTGGACATTTTCACAAGAATATGTCTTGGAGTTGGCCTGTGGGGATTTATACTGTTTGGGGTTCACTGTGCTTCCTGGATCTGCAACCCATCTCTGTCAATAGGGTTGGGAAATTTTCAGCCATTATTTCCTTCAGCACTCCTTATGTTCCCTTTTCCTTCTCTTCTCCTTCTGGGATGCTCATAATGTGTATGTTTCTGCATTTTGTGTTGTCAGTTAGATCCCTGAGTCCCTGCTGGATTTTTTCTATCTTTTTTGTCTATCTGTTCTACTCTCTGTTTGGTTTCAGATGTATTATCTTCCACATCACTAATTCTTTCTTCTGCCTGTTTAAATCTGCTGTTATGTGAATCCAGCATCTTTTTTATTTCTTGGATTGTGCTATTGATCACCATCATATCCATTATCTTTTGGGGTATGTTTACAATTTCTTCAGTATGTTCTCCCAGTGTCTTCTTTATGTCCTTAATCTCTTCTTTCACCTCATTAAGTTGGTCCATGATATTTGTTTGGAAAGCTTTGATTAGTTGTTGTTCAATGTTCTACATCTCTTCCTGGTTTTCAGTTTGTTCATTGGAATGGTCTTTGTCTTCCTGTTTCTCAGTGTGGTTTGTAATTTTTTGTTGCTCTCTAGTCATCATTTTATCTTGATGGGTTTATTCAGTTGGTTAGCTTCTCTCTCTCCTCTAGAGTTTTATTTAGCTGGTGGTTTTGTGTGTGTGTTAAGTTTTCTCCTTGACACTTTTTCTTCATTTTATTTCCTTGCTTCTTTCTATGTTACCTTGAAGGCAAAAGATTAGGGTCAGAGGAATTGAAAGATGTGAGAAAGGAAGAAGGATAATAGTAATATTAATAAAAATAAGAGGGGTCAAATAAGACTTAGTGAAACAAATATTTAACTCATGTAGGCAGTGTAGAGTAATAGGAAAAAAGTGGAGTACCTACAATGGACTGGGAAACCAAATAGAGGAATACATATATATAATGATTTAGAAAGCTAGAATGATAAGGAGGGAGTGAAAGAGTGAAGAACGGGCTGAAAGTAAAAAGTTAAAATTAATTTAAAAAGAAGAAAACAGAAAGATAGAAATTGATTACCTTAAGTTGTGAGATAATGAAGAAAAGTGGTGTTTGCGAAGTACAGCGGAGAGCAGAAGGCAGAAAGATGAAGGAAGGGAAATAGATAGCTTGGGAGGCAAAATCAATATAGACAGAGAATGGGAAATCACTGGAGAGGCACATCAGAGACAAGCTAGCAGCATCTAATTAAAAAGAAAAAAAAAAGGAAGGAAAAAAGGGAGGGGGAGGAAGAAAGAGGGGGAAAAAAAAGCAAAGGACAACAAATAAACAGAAAAGCCAAACAACCATACAAGCAAGCAGTCAAACAAAGCTAAGGAGGAAAAGTGTTCCTTCTAGGGTCCTTGTGGAACTTCTCAGCCTGCTTGTGTTTATCAATCAATTTTCCTGCAGGGTCTATCTGCAGGTTTGGGGGCAGATTTTAGCTATTAAACTAAATTAAAAAGAAGAATTCACTTTTTAAAGTGACTGTCTTCTCTTTTTTTTTTTTTTTTTTTTTTTGGTGAAATAAGGGACCCAAAGAAGTCCTCTTCTAGACCACCCCTTTCACCAAGGGGACCCTAAATAGGCTTGTGGAAACTAATCAATCACTTCCCACTTCCTGACCTCCCCAGGGGAGCTGAAGCTTTGATGCTTGTCAGTGCAAAGCAATAAAATAGGCTGACTCTGGAGCCAAGCCTCAGTGTCACTGGGCTGCTGGGTAAATCAGGCTTCCTCAGTAGATTTGCCTCTCCCCTCACCCTGGTCCTGCTTCAAGCCAGCTTATCAGCTCCCCAAAGCTATGAGGGTGTCCAGGCTGCAAAATCTGCCAGAGGTAAACTCCTCTCCACCTTCTGTCAGAACCCTCCCACTTTAGGAGAATGCTCCCTCATACCGGGAGCAGGAGACATGGGTGCAGGAGTTGCAGCTCAAACTAGCCTTTTTCCCTGAGAGTGGGGCTCAGCCATCTGTGTGAACCACCACAGGCAGGCTTAAAACTCACGAATCCCTACCAATCAGTCCACGCCATTGATCTGCCAGCAGATATATATCCCGAGCTTCTCGCTCTGTGTGCCCACCGCACAGACCCCTGGGCAGGACCCTGTCGACAATCTGCCATCCTCAGAGAGCTCATCAGTGAGTGACCTCTTAAACTAAAACCGTCTTGCCTCCCTGAAGCCCCCCGATCATCTTTAAACATACCGTTGCCATGGCAACATGTGGCTCTGGACTTGCTTTCACTTGCCTGGACATTGGTGTGGAATAGGTGAAAAGTATTCTGATAAAACAGAAGTACACAGTGCTCACTTGAAATGATGATGTCTTTCATCTGGAACAATTAGCTCCTAACCTTTCTTAAGAAGTATGTCTGACCTTGGACCACAACAAATGCACAGAATGCAGTTTTTCAGCCTTGGGTGCTAACAAAAGATTATGGCCCTGATGGAGTACTGACTGCCTTTTGATTGAGTTCCCCATCTTCAGTAATTTGACCTCATCAAGACCTAGGAACTAAATGCTTTTTTGTGTGTTTATGTGGAAGAGGGCTGTTGCTATGATGATTGAAATGAATACCTGAAATAAAGTTTAAATGTAAAAAAAGTTAAACATAAAGGCCCTCAATTTTTTTTTGATCCAGGAAACTAAATAAGTAGGGATTATAATTTACTGTCAATTTAGTTTCATGGTGAAAGGGACATCAAAGGTATAAAACAGGGGTCACAGAAAATGCCTTTTCCTAAAAATGAAAAAGTGTCATTCTGTATAACCATGCTGACATTAAAGGTACTATGTCAAATAGCAGAGGTACAAATACTTGTAGACTGACATCTTATTGTATATTCTAATGCAACTTCCAAAACTGTTAGAAAAGAGCTGAAATTGTCAAAACTAGCTATCAAAAGTGAAAAAGATGGGCCCCATTTGGGAAAAGAATAAAGAGGAGAAAGAATCTTGTTGAAAGTTAAAAAATAAAGTGCTGCTGCACTGTGACAAACTTCTCTCACTCCAGTGCTGAAACAGAAGATATGGGGATGTAAACTCAAGAAAAAGGTAAATGAAATGTAACTTTCTGCTGAGCCTTTTATCAATTGCCCTTGAAGAATAGACAGCCATGTGAATTACACAGGTGTGTTTTGTGGTGTGGGAGCTAACTTCATGCCAGAAAGTGAGTAATCATTTCAGGTTTTCCAAATAAGTGTTGGGTAATAGGTAGTTTTTTTTTTAGTTTTGTTTTTTTTTTAATTTTTTGTTTATTTTTATTGTGGGTAAAAATCAAAATTATCACAATACATACAAACATTTGCAAAATGATATATAAATATATATGCATATATGTGTATTTGCTTACAACAATGTTATTTATATATATATATATACATGTATTTTAAGAGGTGCTTAGATTACCCAAAATATTACACAGAACCCACTGGGATTCCCATTTTTCCCACCTCCCACACCTCCCATCACATCCCACACAAACATCTCCCACAAGTGTGGCCCACCACCCTCAATGGGTTTACACACCCCGGAGCCTTGCCACCAACCATAGACCACAGTTCACACCATAGATCACACTCTCTCCCACTCAGTTCTGATTGCTGTGTGCTGATTTAAAATGGCCTACATCCGTTGCCACAATGGTACTCAGGACAAACTTTAACTCCCAAAGAAGCCCCTGTATTTCAACTGCTCCTCCCCTCCCTAACCCAAAAGTGGCAAGTGACCACTGGCTCCATCTCATTGTTATAATTTCTTCCATTCCTAGAATCACCATATGTGAACAAGAGAATACCATCAAGTCCACTCTAGTCCATAGTTCTTCCCCCAATCCTGAGGGGACTGGGATGGTGATGTCCACTCCAACTCCAAGTGAGAAGGGCTTATATCCCATGGATATGGTGGGTGGGATGATCCTGCCTGCAGATGCAGGCCCTCTCCATACCCTGGGATGGCCATTGTGCATCACTGTCTCCTCACCAGGTGACTTGGATGAGTCCATTGAGCTGTAGGGTAGGAGTTGCAGCTCCACCTAGATTTCATACACACCTGGCACATAGGTAGACGGGAGACTCCAGTTTTTGGAAGTATAACTAAAAACTCCAGCATCACATATAGGTTTGAATAGAAGGGACTGATGAACCATGTGCAGGGAGGACTTATTTGAGACCAATTCTGTCACTCTAAGGAGTACAGACTCCAAAATAGAACCCACTGATAAGGCATCAGTCTCTGGGGCTATCCCCCCCCCCCTATATAGGACCTGGGTGTCTCCAGAGCTCTCAGAAACCCCTCTGTGTGGGGTGATAGGCACTTACATGTTCTATGAACTCCTACTGAGGTGTGTGTAAGAGTTACCTCTGGGATGACCTCCCAACACTCTTTGAAGTCTCTTAGCCACTTGAACTCATTAGTCTTTACCATTTCCCCCTTTTATTCAAGGTCTTTTTTCCAGTTGTGTTGCCAGTTGGCACTTGGTATTAATCCCTCGTTGCCAGGGAGGCTCATCCCTGGGAGTCATGTCCCATGTTGGGGGGAAGGTAATGCAATCATATGCTGAGTTTGGCTTAGAGAGAGGCCACATTTGAGCAACAAGGAGGCTCTCAGGTGGCAACCCTTAGGCACCCCACAACTGCAGGCTAAGTCTCATTTACAAGAGCAAAGACTCACAAGGGTAGTCATCAATAAAAAAAAACACATCAGTGGGTCATCCTATTTTGACAGGCACTGTCCCTACACACAGAGGACTATTGCTGCTCCCTTGGAGACTGTGGCAGGGCTCTCCAGGATAGGAATGCAGATTCCCTCATTTATTGTGTGATTATCCACCCATCGTGATCATGCCCCATCCCCGATTCTTTGAATGATTTTGTATATCTTTCATGTATATTCGGTTGAACCAATCCCCACGAAACCCCCCCAGACACCCCCCCCCAATAATCCCCCGCAGTACCCATTGTAACCCTTCTGTGATCCAAATCGCCCATGAACATTTAGTCCATAAAATAATCACATACACTTACTAGGAAAAAGAAACAAGTGTGATAAGCTTACATGCAGGAGACAAACATAAGGCAACTCAGGGGGAAAAAAAAATAGACAGAAAAATTTCAATCAAACAAAGAACAAAACAAAATAAAATATAATTAGTGGATTGGGACATTCAAAAAATCAGAAAAAAAGCAAAGGAAATGCCTTTAAATATATATATTTATTTTTTTTTTCCTTTCTCTTTTCTTTTTTTTTCCTGCCTTTTATCACTGTGTTATGGCATGTCTGGTGTGCCATGACACCTTTCTCCTCTCAATCCCCATTGTCTCCCAATTTTTCATTTAATTTTCAAAGAAGTTTTAGGTCACAGCAAAGTCACACACGGAATGCCAGAGACTCCCAGATACCAAACCATCCCCGGTTCCCCACCCCATATTAACAGCCCCCCCCTTTTTTTTGGTTGTTAGCATTGCTATAACTGTTATACAGATAGCAAAATATAGCAACTAAACATTTTCAGTGATTTACAGTATAGTTTACAATTTAGATGATACAGTTTAATAATTTTGATGATATTTACCATGTCCTGTGTCCATTACTGTAAGGTAAAGAAAAACCTTCCCCATGACCACCAAACTACCCATTAGATCTTGACTGTTCCCTTCCCCCCAGCCCCCCAGGACCCGTGGTGTCCCCCTCTCCCAACCCATGGAATGTCAAGATTAACAGTTACATGCCCTGGGGATTTGAACCTGCCTTTCCTAATCCACCCACCCGCCAGTGCTGCACCACCAAACCCAGGAACACCACCACTCATCTGCCCCTTCCCCCGACGTGCAACCACACTCTAACCCTTTACCATAGATTATGTCCATATGGGTGATGGCTCAAAGCCTCCTCTTCTCTTACTCTCCTTTGTTAACCTATCTTTCAGACAATGGTTCTCAGAGACTGCTCACTTTCCTCAGTTCAGATCAGTGAGGTCATATACTGTTCATCCTTCAGTGCCTGGCTTGCTTCACTCAACATAAGGTCTTCAAGATTCATCCACGTTATTCCATGTGTTAGCACTTTGTTCCTTCTTAAAGCTGAGAAATATTCCATTGTATGTATGTACCACATTTTGCTTATCCATTCGTCTGTTGATGGGCAGCGGGGCTGATTCCAACTTTTGGCAATGGTGAACAATGCCGCTATGAACATTGGCGTGCATATATCTGTTTGTATTTTTGTTTTCAGTTCTTCTGGGTATATACCCAGCAGTGGAATTGCTGGATCATACGAAAGATCTATTGCTAGTTTTCTGAGGAACTGCCAAGCTGTCCTCCACAGTGGCTGGACCATACCACAGTCCCACCAGCAGTGGATGAGGGTTCCTATTCCTCCACATCCTCTCCAACATTTAGTGTCTCCTGTTTTTTTAATAGCTGCCATTCTGATGGGTGTAAGATGGTATCTCATTGTAGTTTTGATTTGCATTTCCCTGATGGCAAGCGATTTTGAGCATTTTTTCATGTGCTTTTTAGACATTTGTATTTCTTCCTTGGAGAAGTGTCTTTTCAGGTCACTTGTCCATTTTTAAATGGGTTGTTTGTCCTTTTATTTTCAAGGTGTAGGATTTCTTTATATATGCAGGATATTAGGCTCCTATCAGATATATGGTTGCCAAATATTTTTTGTCATTGGGTAGGCTGCCTTTTTATTTTCTTAATAACATCCTTTGAGGTGCAGAAGTTTTTAATTTTGAGGAGATCCCATTAATCAATATTTTCTCTTGCTGCTCGTGCTTTGGCTGTGAAGTTCATGAAACCATTTCCTGTTACAAGGCCTGTAGATTCTTCCCTACATTATCTTCCAAGGTTTTTATGGTTTTGGCTCTTATATTTAGATCTTTGATCCATCTTGAGTTGATTTTTGTATAAGGTGTGAGATGGTATTCTTCTCTCATTCTTTTGGATATGGATTTCCAGTTCTCCAAGCACCCCTTGCTAAAGAGGCCATTCTCTCCCAACTGAGTGGGCTTTGTGGCCTTGTCAAATATCAGATGACTGTATATGCGAGGATTTATATCAGAACCCTCAATTTGGTTCCATTGGTCAGTAGGTCTATCCTTGTGCCAATACCACGCAGTTTTGATCACTGTAGCTTTGTAGTATGTTTTAAAGTCAGGTAATGTGATATCTCCAACTTCATTTTTCTTTTTCAATATATCTTTGGCAATTCGGGGCCTCTTGCCTCTCCAAATATATTTAGTAGTTAGTTTTTCCAGTTCCTTAAAAAATATAGTGTTGACTTTTATTGGGATTGCATTATATCTGTAGATTAGTTTCAGTAGGATAGATATCTTGATGATGTTTAGTCTTCCCATCCATGAACAAGGAATATTTTTCCATTTATTTAAGTCTTCTTTGATTTCCTTTAACAGTGTTGTGTAGTTTTCTGTATATAAGTCCTTTACATCTTTAGTTAAATTTATTCCTAGGTATTTGATTCTTTGTTTACTATTGTAAATGGTATTTTTTTCCTGATTTCATCCTCAGTTTGCTGGTTATTGGTGTACAGAAATGCTACTGATTTGTGAGCATTGATCTTATAGCCTGCAACATTACTGAACTCCTTAATAAGTTCTAGAAGCCTTGTTGTCGATTTCTCAGGGCTTTCTATGTATAGGATCATGTCATCTGCAAATAATGAGATTTTTACTTCTTCTTTTCCAATCTGGATGCCTTTTATGTCCTTTTCTTGTCTCAGTGCTCATGCAAGTACTTCTAAGACAATGTTAAATAGGAGTGGTGATAGTGGGCATCCTTGTCTTGTTCCCGATTACAGAGGGAAGGCTTTTAGGAATTCACCATTGAAAATTATATTAGCTTTGTGTTTTTCATATATACCTTTTATCATTTTCAGAAAGTTTCCATCTATTCCTATGTTTTGTAGTGTTTTTATGAAGAAAGAGTGCTGTATTTTGTCGAATGCTTTTTCTGCATCTATTATAGATGGTCATGTGGTTTTTTCTTCAGTCTGTTTATGTGGTGTATTACATTGATTGATTTTCTTATATTGAACCATCCTTGCGTACCTGGGATGAAACCCACTTGGTCATGGTGTATAATCCTTTTGATATGTTATTGAATGTGATTAGCAAGTATTTTGTTAAGGATTTTAGCATCTAGGTTCATTAGAGAAATTGGTCTTTAATTTTCCTTTCTTGTGGTATCTTTATTTGGTTTTGGTATTAGGGTAATTTTGGCATCATAGAATGAGTTCGGTAATATTCCTCCTACTTCTGTTTTTTGGAAGAGCTTAAGTAGAATTGGTGTTAGCTCTTTGCGGAATGTTTGGTAGAATTCAGCTGTGAAGCCATCTGGTCCTGGACTCTTCTTAGTTGGGAGGATTTTAATGACTGAGTCTATCTCTTTACTTGTAATTGGACTGTTGACTTCATCTATTTCTTCTTTCATCAATGTCGGCTGTTTGTGGGTTTCTAGAAACTTGTCCATTTCCTCTAAATTGTCATTCTTGTTGGCATATAATTTTTCAAAGCATCCGCTTATGATACTCTTTATTTCTGTGGGGTCAGTAGTGATATCACCTTGCTCATTCCTTATTTTATGTATTTGCATCTGTTCTCTCTTTTTCTTTGTTAGTCTGGCTAAGGGTTTGTCAATTTTGTTGATATTCTCAAAGAACCAGCTTTTGGTTTTGTTTATTGTTTCCAGTGCTTTCTTATTCTCTATTTCATTTAGTTCTGCTCGAATTTTTGTTATTTCCTGCTTTGTACTTCCTTTATGTTTATTTTGTTGTTGTTTTTCCAATTCCTCCAAGTGTGGAGGTAGGTCTTAAATTTTAGCTCTTTCTTCTTTTTTTATATATGAATTTATGGCTATGAACTTCCCTCTCAGGACTGCTTTCGCTGCATCCCATAGGTTTTGATATGTTGTGTTGTTGTTTTCATTAGTTTCAAGGTAGTTACTGATTTCTTTTGAAATTTCCTTTTGACCCACTGTTTGTCTAAGAGGGTGTTGTTGAACTTCCATATCCTTGTGCCTAATCTGTTTCTCTGGCCCTTAGTGATTTCCAACTTCATTCCGTTGTGGTCAGAGAAATTACTTTGTATAATCTCAATCTTTCTAATTTCATTGAGTGTTGTTTTGTGGTCTAGCATGTGGTCTATTTTGGAGTATGTTCCATGTGTACTGGAGAAGAATGTAAATCCCGCTGTATTTGGGTGTAGTGTTCTGTATATGACTATTAAGTCCAAATCTTCTAATGTATTGTTGAGTGCCTTCGTTTCTTTATTAATTCTCTGCCTAGATGTTCTGTCTAATGATGATAGTTGTGTGTTGAAGTCCCCTGCTATAATTGTAGAGGAATTTATTTCTCCTCTTAGTTTTTCCAGAGTTTGCCACACGTATTTAGAGGCACTTCGATTAGGTGCATAAATGTGGATGATTATTCTCTCTTCTTGAGAGATTACTCCTTTTACTAATATGTAGTGTCCATCTTTGTCTCTTACAATAGTTTTTCATTCAAAGTCTATTTTGTCTGATATTAGAATAGGTACTCCTGCCCTTTTTTGGCTATTGTTAGCTTGTAAAATGGTTTTCCAGCCATTCACTTTCAGTGTCCTTGAATCCCTGGGTCGAAGGTGGGTTTCTTGTAGACAGCATATAGATGGATCATATTTTCTTATCCATTCTGCCAATCTGTGTCTTTTGATTGGTGAATTTAATCCATTAACATTCATTGTTATTACTCGTAACGAATTTCTTAACTCGGCCTTTTTTTCATTGGGTTAATGTATGTCATATGTTGTTTTGTTTCTCTTTTTGAGTTTTCAGTTGTTTTTAAACTCTCCTCCAACTCTCTCTCCTTTGTTTTTCCTTTCAACTTGTAGAGATTCCTTTAGTATTTCTTGAAGTGCTGGTTTCTTCTTGACATACACTCTTTTTTTTTTTTACCGGGAGGTACCGTGGATCGAACCCCGGTCTCTCCATATGGTAGACGGATGCCGAACATCCTGGGCCACATCCATTTCCCAACATACTCTATTAATTGCTGTTTATCTGAGAATACTTTGAACTCTCCATCATTTTTGAATGCCAATTTTGCTGGATAGAGAATTCGTGGCTGGAATTTTTTTCTTTTAATGTTTTGACTATGTCATACCACTGTCTTCTTGCCTCTATGGTTTCAGCTGAGAAATCAGCACTTAATCTTATTGTGCTTCCCTTGTATGTGATGGTTCTCTTTTCTCTTGCTGCTTTGAGTATTTTCTCTTTGTCTTGAGCATTGGACATTTTGACAAGTATATGTCTTGGAGTTGGCCTCTTGGGATTTATACTACTTGGGGTGCGCTGTGCTTCCTGGATCTGCACATCCATTTCTCTCAATAGAGTTGGGAAGTTTTCAGCCATAACTTCCTTCAACACTCCTTCTGTTCCCTTTCCCTTCTCTTCTCCTTCTGGGATGCCCATAATGCGTATGTTCGTACGTTTTGTATTATCGGTTAATTCCCTGAGACCATGCTGGATTTTTACTATCTTTTTGTCTATCTGTTCTACAATCTCTTTGATTTCAACTGTATTGTCTTCCATATCACTAATTATTTCCTCTGCCTGTTCAAATCTGCTGCCATGTGAGTCCAGCGTCTTTTTCATTTCTTGACCTGTGCCTTTGTGCACCATCATATCCATTACCTTTTTAGACGTGTTAGCTACTTCTTCAGTATGTTCTCCCAGTTTCTTCTTTATATCCTTAATCTCTTCCTTCAGTTCTTTAAGTTGGTCCATGATATTTGTTTGGATAGCTTTGATTAGTTGTTCGATGTTCTGCATTGCTTCCTGGTTTTTATTTTGTGCATTGGACTGGTCCATGTTTTCCAGTTTCTCAGAGTCATTTGAATTTTTCTGTTGCCCTCTAGTCATCAGATTATCTTGATGGGTTTGTTCAGTTGATTAACTTTTCTCTATGCTCTAGGATTTTATTTAGCTGTTGGTTCTGTGTGTGAGTTAAGTTTTCTCTTTGTCTGTTTTTCTTCTTATTTTATTTCCTTGCTTCTTTCTATGTTCCCTTGAAGGCAAAAGGTTAGGGCCAGATGAATCAAAAGATGTAAGGAAGGCAGAAGGATAATAGAAATATTGATAAAAGTTAGGAGAGGGGCAAAATGAGACTTAATGAGATAAATATTTAACTTGTGTAGGCAGTGTAGAGTACTAGGAAAAAATATAGAGTTCCTACAATGTACTGGGAAAACAAATGGAGGAATATATATATAGTAATTTAGAAGGCTAGAATTATGAGGAGAGAGAGAAATAGTAAAGAAAGGTGTGAAAGGAAAAAGTTAATACTAATAAAAAAAAAGAAGTAGAAGAAGAAAACAAAATAGATGGAATAGAAATTGACACCCTTAAGTTGTGGGCCTATAAAAAAATTTTGTCTGTAAGAGCCACAACAGAAAACAGAAGGCAGAAAGATGCAGGAAGGATAAGCGATAGTTTGTAATACAGAATCAATATATACAGTGAATGGGAAATTACTGAAAAAGAAGCCCAGCAAGAAGTGACAAGCTGGCAGCACCTATTTAAAAAAAGAAAAATAGAAGGAAAAAGGAAGTGGGGAGGAAAGAGGAAATAATAGCAATAGACCAGAAAGTAACAGAGAGAAACCAAAGATCCACACAGGCAAGCAGTCAAACAGAGCTAAGGGGGGTCAATGATTCCCCTATGGTCCACGTGGATCCTTCCTGCCTACTTGTGTTTATCAATCAATTTCCCCACAGGGTTCTATATGCAGGTCCTGAAGCAGCTTTTTGCTATTAAACTAAATTAAAAAGAATTTATTTTTCATTTGTTGAGGTGACCTTACTATTTTTTTTTTTTTATTTTTTTAGCCAATGCAGGACCCAAAATAATTCCTCCTCTAGACCAACCCCCTTATGGAAGGGACCCTAGCTGGGCCCGTGGAAATTAATCAAGCATGTCCCACTTTCTGGACTCCCCAGGTTAGCTGTAGCTCTGTTGTTAGTCAGTGAGGAGTGCTAAAGACAGCGGATTCCGCCCCTTCTGGCGCCGAGCTCGAGCATCACCGGGCTGCTCAGTAAATCAGTTTGAGTGCAGATTCGCATCTGCTCTCAGCCTAATGCTGCTTCAGGTCAGCTTATCTGCTTCCCAAAGCTATGGGGTGGTGAAGGTAGACAGATCAATGTCTAAAAATATAACATACCCTTCCCTGTCTTCCAATAGAACCCTCCAACCCTCTCTTTTTTGGGAATTGTCCCTTCTTCCTGGCTCCACAGCGGCCCGGGTCTTATCCCTGGGTGTCTAGGGAAATCAGCTATGTTCTCCGCCCAAAATCCCACCTCCGGTTCACCGGGTGCTGATTAGCTCATTTGTTCTGTTCACACAAGGTTCAAGGGGCTCCAGGCAGCCAGATCCCCTGAAAATAAAACTTTTTCGCCCCGCCCGTGGCTCCAAATGGCTGTTTTATTTAATTTTATTTTTTTTCCCTAACCGCGGGGCTCAGCCGCCCATGCCAACCTCCACCGCCAGCCTCAAAACTCACGAATCTTCACTGTTCTGTCCACGCCGCCGATCCCTGCAGATAGATGTCCCAAGCTTCTCACTCCATGCATGCACAGCACAGACCCCCGGGCAGGACCCCGTCCACAATCTGCCTTGCTCTTGGAGCTTGCAGTGTGTGCCCTCCTACACTAACGCCATCTTGGCCCTCTTGCCAATAGTTAGTTTCTTAAACTGTAAGGGCTAGATAGAAATGGTTGCGCTACCTTCATCTGTTTTATTCTGTATCTCTTTATAAGTTTGTGCGCATAAGCTCAGGCCTTTTTTTTAATAGAAAAATACTGGAAACTAACTCGTATGCCTGTACATTATCCATACACAGCCACTTGTCCTTCAATTCTACATTGCTGATTTTCTTAGTTTAGATTGATTTTCATACAGAGTTAAACTAATGTACATGTCAGGTCTAATTAGATTCCATCACAACTTTAAGAGGAAATATCTTTTAATTCTTACCAACCCAAAGTGGAGGATAAAGCAGATTCACTTAGAATCAAACAAGTTGTCATACCACAATGTCATATGATATCAAAGCATTGTTGATAAGAATTAAGTTTTAAAAGGAAGTATATTTTAAATTGCAAATTTTCTGAAAAGAAACAGGGTTGACAGATCTAAATCTGGTTCCTTAAATTCTGGATTCTGCTAAGATATAGAGACATATTTCCAAATAATCAAGGTTCATGCTAATGTAGTTATTTGAATGTATGAATGTATGAAGCAACCAAAAAATGGCAACCACATGTATGTCAAAATTTTAATCTTCCTCTTCTCAAAGAAGAATGAACTTCAATCCATGTCTTTATATTCCATAAACAAGATACAGGTTTTATATTGAAGAGTTCTCTCTAATCCTATTTTCTTTTTCTATTCCCTCTTTTTCAAGCTCAAATTGGGAACTGAGTGAAAAGGAAAGGAGAAAATGGAAAACAAAGAAAATTTTAAATCTGTCGTTAAAACAAGAAGAAAGAATGTGAGTTGTAGGAAACAATCAGGAAGAGAAAGAAGAATGGGTAGAAAGCCAAAAGATAAATTTAGGAAGAGGCTGAATCCAAATGAGTGTTTCTTAAAGAAGAAATTTGTCCCTGGAAAAATAATTATTTCTCAAAACTATTTCCTATATCAAGTCATAATAAATATCTGAAAATATTTACAGGGTTAAAAAATATTTGAATAAAGTTCCCTCAATGTGAATCTAGATAAAATGAAACCTCTAAGAATGGAGAGGTAGACAAGAACATTGCAGGAAACTTAAATGTAAAATATGCTAGAGTTCTTAAGATCAAAGTAAATTCTTTAAAAATGGCTGTAAAATAAAATCTTATAGAGTGGGGATGAGTGATACTGGTAGTGTATTCTTAAGAAGGAGGTGACACTTTCTAAATGCTACTTGTCATTCAGGGTGGAGACAGGCAAAGATTTGTATTTTGCAAGATGTATTGGATCCAAGACATTAGTGTCTTGCTACCTGCCTTGTCATTTTTTTCAGAGCCACAAAGACAGGCTTCATTTAAAGTCACCTGACTGAATATAACTCAGTCTTCTACAGGAATATAATGTTGAGGGATCCAAACCAGAGGTATTATAGATTTCTCTATCTTGTCTGGCTGCCTGTCAAAACAATTCTTGTACAAAACAATTCTTGTCTGGCTGCCTGCCAAAACAATTCTTGTAAAATGCTTGTTTTAATTCTAGATAGATGAATTCAAAGAAATTAGAATTAATACTAAAAATTAAGACTACATGTACCAACATGATGTCTTTAGTAAAACTAATGCAGCAGTAAGTGGAAACTCCCAGTGCAATTACACCTGCACTTTCACATCTTTAAAATGGCTGCCATGGCACAAACAATGCAAAAATATTATTCAGGTTTGGAAAGTGGAAATTTTTTTAAAAAGAAAATTCTATTTTTAAAAATTTCAAACAAAACATGTCTTCATTTGTCATTATCTCCTCCTTATAAACAAAGGAAAATGAAAAAAAAAATAAGTCCCAGCATGTGGTATTCTAATAAATAACTGTATAACAAAATAATAAGTTGAAACATCATCTGTCCATGGAAGAAATAATTTATGTCAAATGGCATTTGGCTTTGAAAGACTTGTAATTATGATACAGCCAATGCTTATAATGAGATATGATTTTTCTAGTAGATGAAATACTAAAGAAAAGTAAAGCAAAAAGTTTGATTACCCACAATTTCTAATGAGTTAACCAGAATATGTACTTGGTCAAAACACTATCCAAACATGTCGTTTACTCTAGTAATTTAAAAACCTTTCTATAATTCCCTGAAGAAATCTGGTCTCTCATATTTAATCTATGAATCATGACAAAATGAACTACCTTGATGCATGGAGAGAGTAAATCATCTTTGTTTATTTTGTTTTTTGGGTTGTTTGCTTTTATGGTTGTTGGGGTCATGGGTGGATGGGATAGTGGTGGAATTAATCCAACCAACCAAACAGAAAGGGGTCAAGCTATGCTTTTATCTATCAAATAAAAGCTATATTTCTATTGAGTTGCTTACATTTTAATTGGAATTGGTATTCCCAAATTTAATCTATATAACAAACTAATTATCAGAGGCATAGGAATGAAAGTACAATATAGCATTCACTAATCTAACATTCTACAGACTTTGGAGAATTTCTCTAGTTTTTGTTTTTTGTTTTAATTTGGAAGGAGATATTTAAAGCTCATTAGTTCCATGAAAAATGTTCCATTATTAAATATTAAATAAAAGTGCTATTATTTAAATGTTCAAGTTCTGTTTATATATTAAGTAAACAAAACATGAAAATATCTCAAAAAATCAATTTGTTTATTTTTTAAAAATCGTTTTTTGGAGCAATTCACATGTATGCTAATGAGCCTGTTTACTTCACTGGCTTTCATTTTTTTTAACTATGCTTAGATTACATAAATGTTACACAAAAATTACAGGGATTCCCATGTTCCCTACCTCCCACACCTCCCATAACCTCCCACATAACCATCTTTCATTAGTGTGGTGCATTACCTGCAATGGATATACACATCTTGGGGCTTTGTCAGTAAGCATAGACCATAGTTCACATTGTAGAGCACACTCTCTTCCACACAGTTCTGCATGGTATATACTGATGTAAAATGAACTATATCTGTCATTGTAATGTCACATAAGATAATTCCCAAGTCCCAAGTCACAAAAAAGTCCCTGCATTACAACTGCTTTTCCCTCTCCCTGCCTCAAAAGCATCCAGTAGCCACTGGCTCCACCTAAATGTTGTATTTTCTTCCATTGCTTGAATCACAATATGTCTACAACAGAATACCAGTGAGTCCACTCTAGTCCATAGCTCTTCCCCCAAACCTGAGGAATCTGGGATGGTGATGTCCACTCCACCTCCACATGAGAGGGGCTTATATCCCATGGATAAGATGGATGTGTTTATCCTGCCTGCAGCTGCAGACTCTCTCTATTCCCTGTGATGGCCATTGTCCATCATCATCTCCTCACCAGGTGACTTGGGTGAGTCCATTGAGCTGTAGAGCAGGAGTTGCAGCTCCACCAAGATTCCAGGCACAGCTGGCATATGGGCAGGCCAGAGGCTCCAGTCTCTGGAAGTACACCTACAAACTTCAGCACCACATATAGGTTTGAATAGATGGGACTGCTGGACCATGTGCAGGGAGGACTTATTTGAGTCCAACCCTGTTACTCTCAGGAGCACAGATTCCAAAGTAGAGCCCACTGATAAGACATGAATGTCTGGCACTATCCCCCCTTATATAGGACCTGGGTGTCTCCAAGGACCCCAGGAGCCCCTCTGTGTGGGGTCATATTCACTTTGGTGTTCTATGAGATCCTACTGAGTTGTGCATAAGCGTTCACTGGCTTTTTGAAGTATCTGTCTTGCACTAATATTTAGTTACTGTTCAGGCTTTCTGTGTTCTCTCATAGCAATAACATAACATGCTACACTTACCAAGGACATGTGAACCCTGCATACGATAGAAAGGAGAATTAAGGTTTTGCAAGATTCTACCATACATTGCAAAGTCTACAAGCAGACTTAGAACTTTGGAATTCATGTGCTTTTTCCTTCTATAAGTTGCCCTAATAAATTTAGGTCTATATTTTCTCCCCATAAATGATTTCAAAGCTTCTCTTTTTCCCTCTGGCAAAACTACAAGGCTAAGTTAGAAAATATGTATTATTTATTGTTCTTTTCTGAATTCAGTGATACTAAAACATAGAACTTTTTGTTTTATTCTGTACATTCTATTGATTTAGGCTATCATTTTACAAACTCAGTCACTTTGATTGAGCTTCCTGACTGAACTAATCATGAAACTGACTAGTAATTAAATGGGAATAAAAAACTACCAGATAGTAGCCAGACAGTTCTGACAGGGCAGAAAATCTTATCTTTTAGGAAGAGCCTAAAGTTAAATTTTATGGAAAAGAAACAGCAATAAAAATGTATTCCCCAGAAAGACTTATGCATTATACTTTGGAGCAGGACTTTGTAGAGCAAGACAGATGTGCCTTTGCCATTGTGCCTATCATAATAGGCAAACAAAATCTGGTGGTAGTTATGTGTTTATATCATGGGATGGCATGGAATTTAAACTAATACTAGAATATGGATAAATATATGCTCTGAATTCATTTGTATTCAGACAGATTATTTATTGGAAGTAAATGGAAATATTCTTTTTCTTTACTCTGTCTTTTTAGCTGAATTTATTTTTTTCCATTCTGTAAATAATATACAAAATGAAAATACATTTCTGAAACAAGGTTTCAAAGTCAAGCCTTTCTGTCAATAATGAAAATATGGAGGGAATCATTGCAGTGATAAAATGGGCAACAGAGTTTAGTGTGTTTCTCAGTATGCTTATAATTTCTTTCTCATTCAATTGCATTAACTTACCTTTAGTCTGCAATTAGATGTACAATTATTGTTTAAAAAAATGCATTTGCATGATTAAATAAATTGGCCCACCTACTGGTCTTCTGGTTTCCTATTAGTTCACATTCATGTTTCACTTGGTAAAGATTGTTCAATAAAGAGTTCAATAACTCTGCCCCTCATATATGTTGAATAATGATATATCATCGACATCAGAATTTCTTCTCAAGTATTCCAGACTAGTTGTAAATACACACTTGTCAAAGGTATCTATACCTACAGAAATAAAGAAAACTAATTTACATTAACATTTTCTTAACAGAGCTTTCTTTTTAAACTTATTTTTCTCAGATATATGCTTGACATAATTTTGTGCATTTGAAAGTTTCAGTTTATATATGAATACTATTATAACCATGTCCTTTATAGAAGAAATTTTGAAAAAATACATTTTCAAAAAGTGATGTCTACTAACTTTGAGTAAAAAAAAAAGAAAAAAAAATCTGAAAAAGATAGAGCAACTTGCCTTGGTAAGACACAGGTGTTACATTTTATCTGAGAATGTATTCTCATTAACAGTCAGAAATCTCTTCCTGTGTTGCATGTACCTCATTGTCCTGACAAGCTTAGCCTTAAGACCAAAGAGGGGTATTATTGAAATACAACCTTTTTTAGCTGAAAGAATATACTTCTTATTTAGGTACCATCAGGGCACCAAACATCATCTCTTGTTTTATTCTTACAATCAATAGGATATTCATTCTTAACTTTTCCACATTGCATTGACTGCCTTCAATACTTCAAAGACAGCTTAACTTTAGAAATATAAATACATAATTCCTTAAGAATTTTTCTACAGCTGAGTTTTTCTTTAATGTCAACTTTTCTTCTTAGTCTTTTCTTCTTGAAATGAGAAGAGAGAATTAGAATTTTTTTAAAAAAAGACATGAGTCTGAGTTTGAGCTGATCTGAGTGTTATTAGGATATTTTAAGATATTTGTTCATGGGAGTAAGTTCATAAGAATATACATGGTAGATATAGAACATTGTTCAAATGATCGAGGGATGGAGCATGGTCACAGTGGGTAGACAATCACTCAATAAATGAGGGAATCTGAATTCCCAGCCTAGAGAGCTCTGCAACATTCTCCAAGGGAGCAACAACAGTCCCCTGAGTGCAGGGGCAGTGTCTGGCAAAAGAATATGGCCCACTAATGGGTTCTTGTCATTGATGACTAGCCTTACGAGTCTTTGCTCTCGTAATTGAAACTTAGCCTACTGTTATGGGGTGCCTAAGGGTTGCCACCTGAGAGCCTCCTTGTTGCTCAAATGTGGTTTCTCTCTAAGCCAAACTCAGCATATGAATGCATTACCTTCCCCACAATGTGGGACATGACTCCAAGGGATGAATCTCCCTGGGAATGAGGGATTAATACCAAGTGCCAACTGGCAACATGATTGGAAAAAGACCTTGACTAAAAGGGGGAAAAGGTAAAAAGAAATGAGTTCATGTGGATAAGAGACTTCAAAGAGAGTTGGGAGGACATCCCAGAGGTAACGCTTATGCATACCTTAGTAGGATCTCATAGAACACCAAAGTGGATATCACCCCACACAGTGGGGCTTCTGAGGGCTCTGAAGACACCCAGGTCCTATATTAGGGGGGATAGACCCATAGATTGATGCCTTATCAGTGGGCCCTACTTTGGAATCTGTGCTCCTGAGAGTGACAGAGTTGGACTCAAATAAGTCCTCCCTGCACATAGTCCATCAATACCTTCTATTCAAACCTATATGTGGTGCTGGAGTTTGTAGGTGTATCTCCAGAGACTGGAGCCTCTGGCCTGCCCATGTGCCATCTGTGCCTGGAATCTTGGTGGAGGTGCAATGCCTTCCTACAGCTCAATGGACTCATCCAAGTCACCTGGCAAGGAGACAACGTTGGGCAACAGCCATCCCAGGGAATGGAGAGGGCCTGCAGCTTCAGGCAGAATAATCCCATCTACCATATCCATGGGATATAAGCCCTCTCTCACTTGGAGGTGGAGTGGACATCACCATCCCAGTCCCTTCAGGATTGGGGGAAGAGCTATGGACTAGAGTTGACTTAATGGTATTCTGTTGTACACATATTGTGATTCAAGCAATGGAAGAAATTATAACAGTGAGGTGGAGCCAGTGGCCACTGGATGCTTTCAGGGCAGGGAGGGGAAGGGCAGTTGAAATACAGGGGCTTTTTCGGGACTTGGGGGTTGTCCTGAGTGGCGTTCCGGGAACAGATGTTGGCCATTTTACATCAACATATACCATGCAGAACTGTGTGGGAGAGAGTGTGGTCTACGATGTGAACTGTGGTCTATACTTGGTGGCAAGGCCCCAGGATGTGTATATCCATTGCGGGTGATGTGCCACACTGATGAAGGATGTTTGTGTGGGATGTTGTGGGAGGTGTGGGAGGTGGGGACATGGGAATCCCTGTAATTTCTGTGTAATATTTAGGTAATCTAAGCACCTTTTAAAATATATATATACATATACATTTGTGTAAGCAAATGCACATATAGGCATATATATTTATATATCATTTTACAAAATTGGTATGTATTGTAAAAGTTTTGATTTTTACCCACAATTAAAAAAAAAAAGATATTTGTATAAAAGAAAAGTTGTAGATATAATGCTGATAACAAAAATGTTTTCAGAATGATCTGTTTTCTTTAAATGTTTAGAGTACACCAGGAGAGGAAGGATAAATGTGCTAAGAGAGAACTTGGACTTTTAGAATTTACTGAAGTTTCTATCCACTCAGCTCAAGTAACTGAGGCAATTAAGAACCTCAAACTTTTACTAAAATACAAATTCTGTAGATTTAAAAATGATTTATGTTTTTGAATATCCAAGAAATTTTGTGCATTTCCTAAAGCTTTTAATGGTATATTTTATTGGTACAGAAATATTAAAATTGAAGTCATGTTTTATTAAAATATCTTACTTTATTCAACTCTTAATTTTTAGGCACTTTCTCATGAGTAAACTAGAAGAGTGCAGTGATGATACCAGTTCATGGGTGAGATTCTTGCTTCATCAGGTAGAAGTATTACAGTTTGTGTCCACAGGACATCTGTATTCCTAAAACTTCTATTAAAAAAAAAAAAAAAACTATATCAGGAGTGTAGATGGAACATTCAGGCCCTTTTGTTGAACTCTTGCACTGTCATCATTCTATACAAAGATTAGCAGTTGACCAGCACTGTGCTCATGGATTGTAGTAGTAGTGGCATAAAAATCTTATTTGGGGCAAAATCAGGTGATTTTATCCACCACTGATTGATATTTAAAATAAGGGCAAATTTGGAAATTAAGCATTCTCTTCTGTCCATCTTTGGATTATGCTCTATTCCATATTTGTTTTCCTTGCTTGAATGTTTATCTTAATTTCACTTGCTAATGATATTTTCAAACATTTTGAAATTAATCTTAACAGTGAAAGAATCAAAACTGTTAGCATATTTGCAACTCTCTTGATGCTCTCATTGCTGAGAGAATATAAGGTTGTGAGGCTTTTTATCTTGCATGTGTTTTAATTTGAATGCCTGTGAAAACACCACCTGACTTTTACAGAAAGCCGCTTTAACCAACTCTGAAAACTGAGAGGTAGCAGTGTCCCAAATACACTACCTTGGGGCAGGGAAGGTGATGTATGTGGAATTCATTACATTGTATATTACATTATGCACATAAACATCCATTGTTTTATCTATGATTCCATTAACTTAATATGAGTTATTAGCAACAGAAATCCCTTACCTTGTTAGGATGCTTTGATTTTTTTCACAGTTCTTTTTCCTACTGAACTTATGTGACCCCTGAAGTATTCATTTATTTATTCACTCCTTCAACTAAATTGAGCAAATATGGGCTCATTACTGTTGGAGAGGTTGAGGATGAATCAAGTGAACAAGTTAGACAATGTAACTGGTCTCATGGGGTATTCATTTTAGTTTAGGATGAGACAAACAACAAACAAATAATCACATATCATTTTGTTCCAAGAAGAAAAAGTCACATAATGTGATGGAGAGAAAGGCTTTGGGCAGGTTGTTGGTGGTTGCAATCATAAAAGGCTATTGAGAAGGTGACATCTGATGGGCCTGCAGTGGTAAGAGGGAACAACTATGAGGAGATCTGAGGGAGGAGATTTCCTGGCTGAGAAAAATAGTCCCTGCAAGCTCTTGATGTTTAAAAGAAATAAAAAATGCCTGTGTGTTTGAAGGGAACTGCATGTGTTTGTGGGGGGCAAGGCATTCTTGTAATGAGGTCAGAGTAGCTCAGTCAGGGCCATACTTAGCAAGGTGAGGAGGAGTTTGGCTTCTGTTCTGATCACATCTGGCACCAAGTGTATGTTTTCATCAGGGATGACTGGATCCAACATACTCTTTGAAGAGACCATGTTTGTTGCCCAATGAGGAAGGAGAAGATGGGCCACCATGGGGGAAAGAGGAGGATTAAAATTGTCCTGGAGAGAGACTGGAGATAGTGGCTTAAATGAGGGAGTAGCAGTGGAGATGAGGACATGGTGGGCAGCAATTCACATACTTAATTTAGAGATTATATAAGGAAGAATCTCTATAACAATTAATAAAGCACCACTTAATATTAAGGGTAAGATATAACATACGGCTTCAAAACATAATTTTTAGAAATAGGGCTAGCAATCTAAACATAGAAAAATCTATCTTAGGTTATTTTAAAATGGATGCTCTCCATTTTTCAGCACCTCAAATGTTTTATTGACACAAACATTTTTGTAAGAAACATGTTTCACAATATGAGGCATGTGCTGGCCATATATGGACCTTGCAATTTTGCTTGCCTTCTTGTTACCTTTTTCTTAGCTTTAGGAATTATTGATGCCATCTTCCCCATTACTGCATGTTTACCAAGACCACATCAGTTAAACAGAATCAATGGAGTCTAACTCACAGGATTCTTTGGGATTTTTGTTAAAATTATATAATTAATATATGCATGGCATATATATGGCAGCAATAATTTTAATTTTATTTCTACTAGTCTAAGCCAGAAAAACAGCAAAGAGAAATAACCTTTGTGAAGACTCACTTGTGTTTCTTTAGGAATTCCTCACTCTTTGAAGGAAGGGCTACATTTTCATTGTCCCCAAATCCTTGACATGATTGAGGGGAATTTGTGCTGATTTTCAAGTTCTTACTTATGAATGTTTAGTGAAGATAAAAGGAGGAAATTATAAGAGAGCTGCTATTGGTTGAACTCATTCTCTCCCTGGAAATTTCAAGCAAACTAGAAAGAAGAGGAGGTGACAACAAGTGGTGGAGACCGTTTCACATAGGATTGTATGACCAACTAGGCAGTGACTCTTTGTCAGTCAGGGGTCTTGGATTTTTCTTCTGGACTTACCCATGCAGTTGTTGTAGATCCCACTCTATACCAGTTTCACTGTGGTTTATAGATGAGAGGTAGCAACAAACAACTAAAACCAAAACAAATAATACAATCACATGGGTTTTAATCATGCAACTTTGGATTTTCAAGAAAAAGTAGCTTATGACTATAAAATACAATTTTTGTTTTTTTTTTTTCTCTCTTCATTGGAAATAAAAAGGAAAGAGAGAACTAGAGGAGGAGTAAGAAAGAAAGAAAGAAAGGGCAGGTGGTTGGTAAAACTGACAGAAGTGGAAAAATACCACACCCAGGAGGCGCTGTGAGAAAGAAGAAAGGAATAGAATGTTTGAAGGAAATTTGGTTAAGCTGATGGAGTTACCTAGGTCCAAAAGAATTTTAGACTGTTTCTAGGTTTGGTCTCTTTAATTTTTTCCATTGCTCTTTCTCTTTCTTCTCCTTCTCCCATTAGCTACTTTGAGAAAAATAATGAGTTTAGTTTTAAAATTTGACATTCAAATCTGCCTTCCAAAGTACCAGCTTAGCCTCAAGATAACCCCACTTGGTTTCTTTTTAGTCTAAATAGGCCATCTAAATAGAGTACTGAAAAAGTAACTCAGAGCAGTCAGCCCTTTTAGACATGGTTTATCTTATATTGCTGCAGATTAGCATTAAGGAAAAAAGACTTCACTGTAGCCAGGTCAATTACCTTGGAAATGCTACATGCTGCTTACAAGTAATGTGTAAAAAGACAACCTTCTTTCTTAGTTTTCAAACACATGTTTCTTTAGATTTAAGGGAAGATGCACACCAAACAGATATTAGGTCACAATGGAAAGAGATCCAGAGCTTGGGTATTTAAAATTTTAGAGATGCCTAAATAAAATATTGAAGCAACATATCTCAACCAGTTTATTTGGTGTGTAAAGAGCTTACATGCAAGTTAAGCAGTCTCTTCCTAGATGCATGCATACAAATCTAATTTGTTTATAATTTTAAGTCCAGCCCAATTTTCATTCATATTGCAAAAGCTTTTTTGATAATTTGGTTCCAAAATTTCAATACTAAAATCAGCATTATGCCCAGAAATAAGTCTAATATGAAGTACACCTCAAAGTTTTATTAAATTTTAGAAATTACTGAAGCAAATGAAATTTGAGGCTTGGAGATTTTACTTTAGTATTTAACTTGGGACTCACTGTAAACTTGCTTGCTGTGTAGTTTAGCAGAGAGGTGCCAAAAAGTTTGGAAATAAATTAATCTGAGGAGTTGAAAACAGCAGGAAGGGGAAAGGTTACTTGTGTATTGGTGAGTATGAGGCAGGATTATGCTCCCTGACTAGAACTCCACTCACAACACACTGAAGGCAGCTGAGAGTTTTTTCCCCCTTTCTTTCTGAAGGAAAGTATTATGGGGAAATGTTTAAGATGAGTATAAGGAAGTTATTTACATTTATATAAAGCAAAACAATAATTACTGATTGCATGTTCAAAATTAAAGTCATTTGGGCAGGAAATGTTGTGAGCTCCTGGAACAAAGTTCAACCTGCTCTGAAGAGCCAAGGAAAATAAAGATGACTTAGATAACAGTTAAACTGGTGAAATACCTGGAAAGTCTAGCAATAGCAAGAAAATCATTTAAGTCAAGAATAAAATTTGAGAGATTGAAGCTACTTGAATTCACAAAGATTAGAGATAATGCTGAAGAAGATTAGTAAAACCCTCTTCTGTGTGAAATATACCAGTAATGACTCTATTGCCTGACATCTCAAACCCAGTTTTGAGTCACTATGTAAGTGAGAGTTGGGCTGAATCTAAAAATAAGAATAATATTTCTTTTAGAAGGAATCATATAAAGGAGCTTAAAATACCAATCTGTGCCCTTTTCCCTCCATATGCAGGCAGAGGAAATGGTTTGCAACATTTCTTCCATAAAGCTTCATAGGAGGTAATAGGTTGGCTATGACTTCTTAAGGTCACTCAGAAATATTTAACTGAACTTTGTGTATGGCAGATGTAGGACAAGTTTTGTAAACACAAATGTATACACAGCCAGGATAGTAAGAAGGTGCTGCAGGTAATATGGCAATTTGGAGAACACCCACACTGTCCAAAGGGGCAGCAGATATTCAACCTGAATGAATTGTGGTCTTGTATGAATAGGGGCCTAGGGTTGCCTGACTGTTACATAATTCAAGGGAACCCAGGAATCTGGATTTTTATGTAAAATTGCCTGTTTTAAGTGATGCTTATAAATTAAGATAGCAAACAAAAACCAACCACACAACATTGTGGGAGCCAAAAAATCAAGCCATTGGATTCAACACAAAGGCCGATGGCCTGCAGCCAGCTATGGAGCCCTTGAGTTCCTACAAATATCAGGAGATTGGATGGGTCACAGAGAAAACCTTTTACTTGATGCATTGTAAACACAAGGTGGTCCTGGGAGGCTGAGAATATTACTTGAGAATCTGCAGTACATTATTTTTACAGGGCATGGGTTTGGGCTTAAGGACACCAAAGATGAATTAAAATTCTCCTTTTGTATCTCTTCCTTTGCAACTTCTTTTCCCCTGCTGGATATAAAGGCAGAATCAGGGGAAGGTAGGTGCAGAGAAAAATCTTAATGACCCAGCAGAAGGTTAATAATATTAAACCCAATTATGATTTAGGGTAAGAATCTGTCACTGAACATTATCTAAGAAAAAAAAACTCTGAATAATGGTCATGAAATGCTAAGCAGCTGATTTCCATCAGCCTCAGCACTCCAGGGTCCTCTTGAAAAATATTCTACAAGATAAGAAACAGCCACATAGTTGAAAACATCACAGTACCACAGACAGATCATTACTGAAATGTGAAAGGAAAGGGAAAAAACACTGTAGGAGAGAAGAAAAATATAGTGACGTGAAGATGGCAGAGGTATGATCCTGATGGGTAGACAAATTCTCATGCTGAGACACAAATGGGATCATATTTAGGTTTGTGTTTCATGTTCCCTTGCCTTGGGAAAGCTGTGCGTGAACAAGGGCCATCTGAGTGCTCTATTACACTCACTGTCTGTAGGTTTCATACCTGTGATTCACATAAGAATTAGTGTATTTAAACAGACTATTCCAATCAGTCTTTTTTAAAATCAATTTTTAAACTTTTTATTTTGAAATAACTTTAGACTAACAGAAACTTTGCAAAAATTATGCAGAGAGTTCCCTTTCACCCTTCATGCAGCTTCATTAATGTTAACATCTTGCATCATTGTAAAACAGATAGCAAAGCAAAACTTTAACATTGGAACAATAGACACTAACTAAACCATAGATATTATTTGGACTTCACCTGTTTGTCCACTGATTGCCTTCTTCTATTCTAGGATCCAATTCAGGATCCAATGTCATATTAATTGTGTCTCCTTAGAGTTCTCCAACCTCTGAAGATTCCTCTGTTAACTTTCATGACTTGATTCTTGAGGGATGTGGGTCAGCTATTTTGTAGAATGTCCTTCAATTTGAGTTTGGCTCATATTTTCTCATGATTAGATTCAGATGACGTATTTTGAGCAAGAAAACCACATGAAGGATATCAGGTGATAGATGTCATCATGTCTTACTACTGGAGATTTTCATCTTGAACATTAAGATGGTGCCTTCCTCACTCTTTTTATTTTTATTTTTTGCTTTCAAAATTATTTTTAGAGAAGTTTTAGATTTATATTTACTGAAAAATTATACCTAAAGTATAGAGAATTCCTATTTAACACACACACACAGTTACCCCAATTTTTGACATCTTAGATTAGATTGGTTCAATTGATGAACCAATATTGAAGCATTACCACTAGCCAAAGTTTATAGTTTGGTTTATACTTTGTGCTGTACAGTTCCATAGGCCTTGACAAATGCTTACTGAAATGTGTCCCTCATTGCAGTATTATGCAGAAGAATCTCCCAGCCCCAAATATGCCCTGTTCCACCTATTCATTCCCCTTTCCATTCTGAAACCCTGGGAATCACTATCTTTTAAATTAATTATTTATTATTTTTAAAGAATCTTTAGATTACATAAATGTTACATTAAAATATAAGAGCTTCTCATATGTCCCCCTCCATGCCCCTCCCACACTTTCCCATACCAATGACATCCCTCATTAGTGTGGTATATTTGTTACAATTGATGAACACATACCGAAGCATTGTTACTAACTGTGGATTACAGTTGACATTATAGTTTTTTGTTGTTGTTGTTGTTGTTTTTATATATATATACATATATTTTAAGAGGTGCTTAGATTACCCAAAATACTACACGGAACCCACTGGGATTCCCATGTTGCCCACCTCCCACACCTCCCATATAAGACATTATAGTTTATACTCTGTCCTGCACAATTTTGTAGGTTGTATCAAAATATACAATGGCCTGTATCTGTCACTACAGCATCATGCAACTTCCTTATTCTTTCTACATTTATTAATTGTAGTTCCACATTAAGGAAGAGATGTCTCTTTCCCCACATTTATTTATTCACATATTCATTTATAACAATATAGATGCACAGATATTTATTTTATTGTGTGGGTTATAATCCAGCACTATCATATTTATTTTTTTAATGTTTAAATTGTTCTACCTCTAGCCATTGGGTCATACTGCATCCTTCCTTTGCCTTTTTGTTCACTTTCTTACTTTTTAGCACCACCAGATGCTCAAGGCCCATCTTGTATCCTCCCTGTCACTTCTCCAAGGAATTTCATAGGGTATTGAAACTTCAGACACTTTGACAAGATGAACTCTCTTGAGGGCAACAAGGTAACCTTCAGGGAGTAACCAATTGTAAGAAAACTACCCTATTACTATGTTTTACTCTTCCAAAAGAAATCATTTTATTCCATACTTTAATTTCAATAGAGCATTCACTGCTATGATTATTACTGGCTAAAATTCTAAATTAGTGTGATTAGATATCAAGACATTAAAAAATTGTAATGTTTCTAAACTTTTTAAAAAGAAAAATATGATAATTTTTTATCAAATCCATCAAATATATTGATTTTCTCTCAGGAAACTTATATGGGGGACATTGACTTTATTTTTTTAATGTATTTATTATTTATTTTTAAAAGGTACTTAGATTTCATATAATGCTACATAACAAATATAAGGGCTTCCCATATGCCCCACTCCCCACACCTCCCACTTTTTCCCACATTAACAACTTCTTTCATTAGTGTGGTGCATTCATTGCAATTGATTAACACATTTTGGAGCATTGCCACTAAGCATGGACTACAGTTTACATTGTAGTATATACACTTTCTCCCATTCAATTCTGTAGGTTATGCAAGTTATATAATGGCCTGTATCTGTCATTACAAAGTCATTCAGGATAATTCCAAACCCTGAAAATGCCCCCATATTTTACCCTTTTTTCCCTCTCCCTGACTTCAGCACCTTCAGTGGCCACTGTCTCCACATCCATGATATAATTTCTCCCATTTCTAGAATCACAATAAGTCTATAGTAGAATACCAGTAAGCCTACTCTAGTCCATATTTCATTCCCCAATCCTGAGGCTTTTGGGATGGTGATGCCCACTCCACCTCAAATTGAGAGGGGACTTTAATTCCATATGGCTGATGGATGGTACTCTCTTGCTTGCAGTTGTAGACTCTCTTGGTTCCTTGGTGTGATGGTTGTCCATCCTCACCTTCTTGTTAGTTATCCTGGATGAGTCCAATGAACTTGAGAGCATGTGTTGCAAGTCTGCTGAGGCTCAGGGCCCAGCTGGCATATGAACAGCCCAGAGATTCAAGTCTCTTGGATATACACTTACCCACTCACTGAACCTACCACCTATAGGTTCAAATAAAAGGGACAGAAGAAGCATATGGAGAGAAGTCACATCTGAGTCCAACTCTGTTCACACACAGGAGAACAAACTCCAAAGTAGGGCCCACTGACAAGGCACCAAACTCTGGAGTTATCTGCTGTGACTGTAGTGCTTGGGTGTCTCCAGAGCCCTTGGGAGCCTCATTATTTGGAGTAGCATCTACTTTGACAGTCTATGAGATCCTGCTGAGACATGCATAAGTGTTACCTCTCTGATGACCTCCCAACACACTTTGAAGTCTCTTAGCCATATAAACTCATTTGTCTTTACCTTTTCCCCCTTTCATTGAAGGTCTTTTTCCAGTTGTATCACCAGCAGGTACTTGGTAGTAATCTCTCAGTGCCAGGGAGTCTCATACCCAGGAGTCAGGGACATTGACTTTATTTATTTATTTACTTATTTATTTATTTTATTTTATTTTGGCTTTTATAAGGGGAATTTATTAGGATAAAATCTAACAGTTCCAATAATATGAAAATGTCCAAATCAAGGTGCTGATCCTGGGCTCTTGCCATGGGACAAGTCAAAATTGTGATATCTGTGTGTTCTTCTCTAGACTCACTTTCTCCCGGAGCTTTGCTGATTGCAGCCACTGGCCTTTCTCTCTCAGCTTCTTGGGATTTCTGTCTTTCTTCAGCTGTAGGTGATCCTGGAATCCTCTTTTACATAGCAGGGTAAAATCTTACAGTTCTCTTTTTCTCCATGTCTCTCCATGTTTCTCCCTTTTATATAAGACTCCAGCAAGAAGGTCAAGATCCATCCTGGGTCACACCTCCTTGAAGTACTCCAATCAAACACCCCCAACTGAATTCAATCCAATCAAAAGTGATGTAATCAAAAGGTCCCTTAACTGAATCTAAACAAAATGTCTCATGTACAATAGGCTTAAACACACAGAAGTATTTTTGCTTAAGACCATAACTTCTTAGAGTCCACACAAGACTCAAACCAGACACATGCAAACTAGAAAAATAAAATATTTGAGGGCTCACTTAAACTCTTGGGAACAAGATTAGGTATAGAAGGGCAAAGCAGGACCCTGACTATTCCAAGCCTCTTCCAGCAGCTTTTCCCCAGACAGTGATTAAAGAATTAACATCCTTTGGGTATGTCCACAAATAGATATGAAGCCTTTCTGCTCCCTAATTGTACTGCTCTTCTCCATCACATTAGGATTACCAAGCTGTCAAATGCAAGTTTGAAATGAGAAATCCTTTCTATGACTTTTCTGCCAAAATTCCTGACTAGAAATCCTATCTGAGAAGAAATGATGTGACTTTGGTATTATTTGGTATGAGAGTATATATGTGAACTACTTATATTACTGCTTTCATTGCTGTGTAATTTGTTCTAAAAATTTGCAAGGGATCATCAGCAAACTTCTCCAGCTGTACCTTCTGGAACTTACCACTTCTTCATATTTGAAAGTCTGGATACTTGTTCATCTCTAGTCTTCTGGAAGACTGCCATTCTCCCAGACTTCTCACAAATAATCAACCACCCTTTCATGTTCACATCTGAAAATTCAATATCCTGTGATGGAATGTCTTCAGTCTTGAGTTCATTTTAAGTGGGTCTGACCACATGTTAACATTGTGCTTAGTGAGTCACCTAGAAATATTTGTTTAATCCCACCACCCCCCCGAAATTACTGTTCTGGAGGTATGAAGAGAACAGTGAAACAAATGTAAGCAAAACTCCCTGCCTTCATGGAGCTTTCATTCTAGTGGGTGGGCACCAGCTTGCCTCTCTACGCACTATGAAATCCAGCTATGTGAAATCTGACTTGCCCATGTGGGGTAACCTGTAATGTTCCCTTTGCTACACAACCTCCTTAGCCAACTGCTACCCTCTTATCCTTACATTATTTTTCTCCATGCAGGGGCCTTTATAGATCCTTTCAAATCTCTGTTTACACTGGTCATTCTGGTTTCTTCCCAAGCCACTGCTTTTCAGAGTACCCCATCCCCTCCTCTGATACAGGAACTGCAGCCCACACAACTGTGATCCTGCCCAGGGTTGGGACCCAGTACTTAGAATGGGCCACAAGTCATTCCTTGGGAACCCTAGCCTTCATAAAATTTATAAAACCCATCTTTTCCAATTGGCATGGGCCCTCTTTGATGAAGGCAGTTCATCACATTTAAATTGTCTTTGACAAAGGAATGCAAACTGGTTAATGAAATTACAAATTTCTCAATAAATATGTGCTGAGTGAACAATCATTCTAAACGTCATGGGGGTAAAGAAAAGTTTATAATCTAAACTGGGGAGATGAGATACCCACAAAGTGACAAAGCAGGAAAGGCCAAAATAAGTGGGAACAAAAAGCCTGGAAGGGGTTTCATAAGGCCAAGGTCTCACAGCTCAGCTCATTGCAGTGCTGCCATTGATCCTGGGCAAGTATCTCTGTCTCTGAGCAGTGGCATATCAAGGTGGGGGCAGGGAGTGGAGGGAGTGGGAGTGGTCTTGGGGAAGAGTAGTTTTTTCACAGACATTGTTTAGAATTGCTGATGCAAGGTCATAATAAAAGCAGACCTATTTTTAGCTAATTTTACTAATGATTTTAAACTCTTTAAAGACAATGCACCACTTTTTGCCTGCATCCAGGTTGCAGGTTCCAGGGTGATGGTTCCCACTGGCTCCCTCTCCCCATTTAGTATAACTGTCTCTGTGTCTTGGCTTCAGAATTGGCAAAAGGGGCTAAATACCTACTCAACAAGGTTTTCAGAGAGGGTGACCTGAGATAATTTAAGTGAAAATGTCTCTTGGCCCAGGCTTGTCCTGGAATACAATGCCTAACAGAAGTCCCTTTTTCTCTCTCACTCTCCTTTCTTCTTTCCCTCACAATGTGGTCCCAGAATCCTGTGTAGATAAATTAGCCAATGTTTGTTCAGTTGTCTGTCTTGGCCTTGGCGTGTCTAGTTACACCAATGTTGTAAACCCTTTACACAAGGAAGTAAGACTCAGGGCAGGAACCAGCAGTCTGAGGACAAAAACATTTCTGGGAAGCCACCATGAAAAAAGGTGGCTCAAGTGGATGCAGCATTTGTATAAACCTATTCTCCACCCCTACAGCCAAAGCTCAAACAAAAATTTATATTCTCAAAAGCATGTCCTGAAGTAAAATTGAACAAGTTACCAAGTGGTATCTGAAATTGTTTACCACCACACACATTTTCTCAGTTCTCCACATTCTCCTAAACACCCTCAAAGTTAATGTTTATGGATTATGCACATGCAGGCTGGTTGCTACTAACCTTTGGGCTCCTGTCTGGGGCTTTTAATTTTCCCCCAAGCACCTTCTTAAAGCAAATATGGAGAGCAGAAAATGCAATGTCTTTGCCACCTCTTCATCTTGATGGCACTAAACATTTTATTTTTTAACATTTTGGTGAGAAACAATAATAAGCATACTTAATTTTGAGGAAAACAAGAAAACCAGCTAGAATTTGATTCTGCATGAAAAAAAGGTCTAAAAACTTATAAAATACTATGGATATTAAGAAAGTCAAAATTTCTAAGCCATGCCTTCACAGGCTGAAAATATCTCTGCCCTTCTGAGGGAGTGGTGGTGGAAAATACATTTATTTATTTGTTAAGTAACCAGACACTTTAAAAATACACAATTAGTGGAAAATATATTCTGTGTGATAAAACAAATGAAACAACCTGGAGCAGATGAGACACTGAGTTAATAGTGGGACCCAATAGCTTCTGAGGGAGCCTCCTTTCCTCAACTCACTGGAAGAAATGACTTCTAGGTAAGAAACAAAACCTTCCTCGAACAACAACCATGCGATCTATCACTTGCACTGTGAACCACCTCCTGTGTACAAGGCCCTGCCAGGGGCTGCTGGTTCTTTTACTACTCAATGTTCCAAGGGGGTAGGCTTTTCTCTACACACTCTCCTTGCCTGTAAAATGTACAGGGAAAAAATTCCAACAAAACATCAGCGGGTGCCTTACTCCACTTTATATTGGTGATGGGGGAAAAAGAAACGTTTATAGGTGGAGCAATAGGAGATCATTTCTTAGGGGAGTGGAGGGCTCCTGGGCGATCAGAGAAACAGGCCACATGATGACAATAAATGCAAAGGGGGACCGCGGGCTGTCACTGGAGAAATACGGCCCCGTCCAATTGCATAACCGTCACCCAGTCTCAGACTATTCACATCCTCCAAAAGTGAATCCAAAGGCGCATCGGTTGAACCTTCGACGAGGAGCCTAGATATCACTGGGGAAGACTCTGGATCTCAGCTCAAGTGCCTGTTTGGTTTCTGGAGAAAACTGAGGCAGAGGGTGCAGCCAGGAGCGCCCTTCTAGAAAAGAAGGCGTGACCTGTCCCCATTGAGTCTCGACCAAAGGTACCCACGAAGCACCCAACTGCGGGGCTGGAGGTGGGCAAGGAAGGAAAACTGAGCAGCTCTCACCCGGCTTATGGGCCCCTGTGTGGGCTGACAGCAAGGGACCACACAGAGTGAGTCTGGTCGCGACGAGCAGCAGCAGCCGCCATGGCCCTTTTGTCTGGAAGCTCGGCCTGGTCTGTGTGGTCAGCATGGCCACCTGAGCTGGATCCGCCCCCGGGCAGCCCCGCTGTCCCCACTGTCCTCCTTCCTTCTGCTGGGTCCAGCCGCGGGTCCGTGCGAAGCCAAGCGTCGCAGTCTGTGGGCAAGAGGAGGAAGTTCCGTATGCCTCTGCCAAGCTGTGTGTCTAGAGGCACACAGCCAGGCACAGACGGGACATTGACTTAAAAAAAAAAAGACATCTCTGGCTGCAAGGAATTGGTTGTCTAACTCAGACAAGAAACATGATGGAAGCATGAGCACGTCATGTAAGGAATAACTGCAGAGTATTTGTTTAGACCTGAAAGGTAAGGTTGTAGGCCAAGAGAGATCTATATCTTGTCTTGGGCATTAAAAGTGAACAAAGCACACACCACTCAGAACTGAGTGGGAGAGAGTGTGGTCTACAGTGTGAACTGTGGTCTATGGTTGGTGGCAAGGCTCCAGGATGTGTAAGTTCATTGAGGGTGGTGGGCCACACTGAGGGAGATGTTTGTGTGGGATGTGATGGGAGGTGTGGGAGGTGGGCAACATGGGAATCCCAGTGGGTTCCATGTAATATTTTGGGTAATCTAAGCACCTCTTAAAATATATGTATATATATATATATATAAACAACATTTTTGTAAGCAAATACACATATATGCATATATATTTATATATCATTTTGCAAATGTTTGTATGTATTGTGAGAATTTTGATTTTTACCCATAATAATAATAATAATAAAGTGTATGCCAAAGAAAGTGAGTGGATTTAATCTTTTGGAGCAACCCTGACATATTTGTAGTGGCTGTCAGACTGCTGTATTGAAAGAGACTCTACAGCTGAGTCTGGGTTCATTTGTAAAAGGCATGGTGATCAGTTGGTGAAGTCTCCAGTGATCATAGTTGGGAGACATATGGCCTATTTACCATTGCTGGTTTAGTTAGGGAAATGCAAATCAAAACTAAAATGAGATACCATCTTACACCCATCTGAATGGAAGATATTAAAAAACAGCAGAGTATAAGTGTTGTAGAGGATGTGGAGGAATAGGAATGCTCATCCTCTGCTGGTGGGATTGTGGGATGGTCCAGCCACTGTGAGGACAGTTTGGTGGTTCCTCAGAAAATAAACAATAGATCTTGCCTATGATCCAGCGAATCCACTGCAGGGTATATACCCAGATGAATTGAAAGCAAAGACACGAACAGATATATATGCTCACCAATGTTCATAGCAGCATTGTTCACAATTGACAAAAGTTGGAATCAGCCCCAGTGCCCATACACAAATGAATGAACAAAATTTGTTACATAGATACAATGGAATATTACTCAGCTGTAAGAAGGAATAAAGTACTAACACACGGAATAACATGGATGAAGCTTGAAGGCCTTCTGTAACACAAGTAACTTGCTTAGAATATAGAACTGAATAACCTGCATTATCAGAGCATTAGGTAAAATCAGTGTTTTGACAAGGATTGCAAGTGAAAAAAGTGTGTAGCAGGCAATTAAATGAGTAACTTGCTTAGTGTTCAAAACTGAAGAACCTTCTGCATTCAAGAGTGTTAGGTAAAACCAGTATTGTGACACTGAGTGTAAGTAAAAACAAGTGTGTATCAGTGTAAAACATTGCAGAATATTATGCATCACCATGCTTTGACATTGATTTTAAGTGAAAACAATGTACAGCAGGAAATTAAGCAATGAATTTGCTTACTTTACTTATAGAAACTCTTACATTCACAAACTGTTATGAAAAATTTCTATTTCTGCATTGATTGTAAGTGAAAACAAGTGCATAGCAGCCAATTAAAAATGTAACCATCTAAGTTTTCACAACTGAAGAAACTACTGCATACACACAGTGTTAGGTATACGACCTGAGGGGCCATTGAATGTAAGTGAAGAAAAGTGCATAGGCATCATTTTAAAAAGTAAATTGCTTCATTTCTCCAACTGAAGAAACTGCAGCATTCCAAAAGAGATAGGTAAACCATTGTTTCATCATTGGTTGTAACACTGCATAACACCCAATGAAAAACTAATTAACTTAGTTTTCACAACTTGAAGAAACAACTGCACTCTCAGAGCATTAGGAAAAACAAGATTATTGACAGTGATTGTAAGTGAAAACAAGTGCATAATTGTGATTTAAACAAGAAACATGCTTAGCTTTCAAAACTGAAAAACCTCCTACATTCACAAAGCACTAAGTAAAACAAGTGTTTTGACATTGATTGTAAGTGAAAACAAGTGTGTAGCAGGCAATTAAATAAGCCACTTTCTTAGTTTTCACTAATGAAGTAACTACTGCATTCCCAAAATGTGAGGTAAAACCAGGGTTTGACATTGATTGTAAGTGAAAACAAGGGCATAGCACCAAATGTAAAAGTATCTCACTTCATTTTCACAGCTGAAGGAACTACTGCATTCACAAGTATTAAGTAAAACCAGCATCATTTTGGCATTGATGGTAAGTGAAGAAAGGGAAGAGCAGTCCATTATGCAAGTAATTTGCTTTGTTTCCAAAACTGAAGACTGTCCTGCATTCACAGAACGTTAGGTACAACTGGGTTTCAGCATTGACTGTAAGGGAGAACAAGTGCAAAGCAGCCAATTAAAGAAGTAACTTTGTTTATATTTAAAACTGAAGAAACGACTGCATTTCCAGAGTGTTAGGAATCACAACTAGCTTTCCATTGACTGTAAGTGAAAACAAGTGTGTATCAGTCCTTTAAAAAGGTAAATGGTTTCATTCTCCCAACTGAGGAAACTGCAGTTTCCTCAATGGTTTACAAAACATAGGTAAACCATTGTTTTGTCACTGATTGTAAGTGAAAACAAGTGCATAGCAGCCAATCAAAAAGTAAATTGCTAGGTTTTCACAACTTGAATAAACAAATGCATTCTCAGAGCATTAGGCAAGGCCAGCATATCGACAGAGATTGTAAGTGAAAACAAAGACATAGTCGCCAATTAAAGGAGAAACTTGCTTGGTTTCCAAAACCTAAGAACTTCCTACAATCACAGAGCCCTAAGTAAAACAAGTATTTTTACATTGATTGTAATTGAAAACAAGGGTGTAGCAGGCAACTAAACAAGCTGCTTACTTAGTTTTCATTAATTATGAAACTACTGCATTCCCAGAACATGAGGTAAAACCTGTGTTTTGAAATAGATTGTAAGTGCAAAAGAGGAATATTAGCCAAAGATACAAGTAATTTGCTTTGTTTTCTAAACTGAAGGCCCTTTTGCATCATAGAGCATTAGGGAAAACCACTGTTTTGGCTTTGATTGTAAGTGGAAACAAAGAAATGCAAGCAAATAACACAAGTAACTTGCTTAGAATGTAAAATTGATATACCTGCATTATCAGAGCACTAGATAAAATCAGTGTTTTGACATGGATTGCAAGTGAAAAGAAGTGTGTAGCAGGCAATTAAATGAGTAAGTTGCTTAGTGTTTAAAACTGAAGAACCTTCTGCATTTACCAAGTGTTAGGTAAAACCAGTGCTGTGACACTGGTTGTAAGTAAAAACAAGTGTTTATCATCCAGTGAAAGAAGTAAATCGATAGTTTTAACAAGTGAAGAAATGTTTGCCTTTGTAGAATGTTATGTATCACCACTACTTTGACATTGATTGTAAGTGAAAACAATGTGAAGCAGGAAATTAAGCAATGAACTAGCTTACTTTAAAACTTATAGAAACTCTTACATTCACAGACCACTGCATAAAAGCTCTACTTTTGCATTGATTTTAAGTGAAAACAAGTGCAAAGCAGCCAATTAAAGACATAACCATCTGAGTTTCCACAACTGAAGAAACTACTGCATTAACACAGTGTTAGGTATCTTACCTGAGGTGCAATTGAATGTAAGTGAAAACCAGTGCATAGCCATCATTTAAAAAAGTAAATTGCTTCATTTTCCCACCTGAAGAAAATGCAGCATTCCAAAGGCAAAGGTAAACAATTGTTTCATCATTGGTTATAACAATGTAGCACCCAATGAAAAAGTAACTTACTTAGTTTTAACAACTTAAAGAAACAACTGCATTCTCAGAGCATTAGGGAAAACCAGCCTATTGACAGGGATTGTAATTGAAAACCAGTGCATAGTTGCCAATAAAACAAGAAACTTGTTTATCTTTCAAATTTAAAGAATCTTCCACTATCACAGAGCACTAAATAAAACAAGAATATTGACAATGATTGTGAGTGTAAATAAATCTGTGTCAGGCAATTAAACAAATCACTTTCTTAGTTTTCACTAATGAAGTAACTACTGCATTCCCAAATGTGAGGTAAAACCAGGGTTTTGACATTGATTGTAAGTGAAAACAAGGGCAAAGCACCAAATGAAAAAGTAACTTGCTTCCTTTTCACAATTGAAGGATCTACTGCTTTCACAAGAATTAGGTAAAACCAGCATTTTGGAATTGATGGTAAGTGAAGAAAGGGAAGAGCAACCCATTATGCAATTAACTTACTTTGTTTTCAAAACTGAAGGCTGTCCTGCATTCATAGAGCATTAGGTACAGCCAGGGTTTTGGCATGGCCTGTAAGGTATAACAAGTGCAAAGCAGCCAATTAAAGAAGAAACTTGCTTAGTTTTTAAAAAAGAAAAAACAACTGCATTTCCAGAGTGTTCTGAATAACAAATAACCTTCCATTGACTGTAGGTAAAAACAAATGTGTATCAGTCCTTTTAAAGAGTAAATTGTTTCATTTTCCCAAATGAAGAAAATGCAGGATTCCAAGAGCATTAGGGGAACCATTGTTTGGTCATTGAATTCAAGTGAATAATGTAATGGAAAAGTAAATTGCTATGTTTTCACAACTTGAAGAAACAACTGCACTCTCAGAGCATTAGGCAAAACCAGCATATTACAGTGCTGGTAGTGAAAACAAAGACATAGTCACCAATTAAAGGAGAAACTTGCTTGGTTTTCAAAACTGAAGAAACTCCTACATTCACAGAGCACTAATTAAAACTAGTGCTTTGACATTGATTGCAAGTGAAAACAAGTGTGCAGCAGGCAAAGAAACAAGCTACTTTCTTAGTTTTCACTAATGAAGAAACTACTATATTCCCAGAATGTGAGTAAAACCAGTGTTTTGAAATGGGTTGTGAGTGCCAAAAGGGAATAGCAGCCAAAGATACAAGAAATTTGCTTTGTTTTCTAAACTGAAGGTCGTTCTGCATTCATGGAGTGTTAGGGAAAACCACTGTTTTGGCTTTGGTTGTACGTGGAAACAAAGAAATGCTAGCAAATAGCACAAGTAACTTGCTTAGAATATAAAACCGAATAACCTGCAATATTAGAGCATAAGGTAAAATCACTGCTTTGACATGGATTGCAAGTGAAAAGAAGTGTGTAGCATGCAGTTAAATGAGTAACTTGCTTAGTGTTCAAAACTGAAGAACCTTCTGCATTCACAGAATGTTAGGTAAAACCAGTGTAGTGACACTGACTGTAAGTACAAACAAGTTTGTATCAGCCAATGGAAGAAGTAACTTGCTTAGTTTTAACAAGTGAAGAAATGTTTGCCTTTGCAGAAGGTTAGATATCACCACAGATTTGACATTGATTGTAAGTAAAACAAAGTGTAGCAGGAAATTAAGCAATGTAGTTGCTTACTTTACAAATCTATTGAAACTCTTACACTCACAGACCATTTCATAAAAGCTCTACTTCTGCATTTGTTTTTAAGTGAAAACAAGTGCATAGCAACCAATTTAAAGATGTAACCATCTAAGTTTTCACAACTGAAGAAACTACTACATTCACAGTGTGTTAGGTATCAGACCTGAAGTGCCATTGAATGTAAGTGAAAAGAAATGTGTAGCCATCATTTAAAAAAGTAAATTGCTTTGCTTTTCCAACTGAAGAAACTGCAGCATTCCAAGACAGATGGGTAAACCATTGTTTCGCCATTGCTTGTAACAATGCATACCACCCAATGAAAAAGTAATTTGTTTAGTTTTCAAAACTTTAAGAAACAATTGCATTCTCAGAGCATTAGGCAAAGCCAACCTATTAAGAGTGATGGTAAGTGAAAACAAAGGCATAGTCACCAATTAAAGGAGAAACTTGCTTACTTTTCAAAACTGGAGAACCACCTACATTCACAGAGCACTAAGTAAAACAAGTTTTTTTACATTGATTATAAGTGAAAACTAGTGTGTAGCAGGCAATTAAACAAGCCACTTTCATAGTTTTCACTAATGAAGTAACTACTGCATTCCCAGAAAGTGAGGTAAAACCAGGGTTTTGACATTGATTGTAAGTGAAAACAAGGGCATAGCACTAAATGTAAAAGTAACTTGCTTCCTTTTCACAACTGAAGGAACTACTGCATTCACAAGTAGTAGGTAAAACCAGCATTTGGCATTGATGGTAAGTGAAGAAAGGGAAGAGCAGCCCAATATGCAAGTAATTTGCTTTGTTTCCAAAACTGAAGGATGTCCTGCATTCACAGAGCATTATGTACAACCCCGGTTTCAGCACTGACTGTAACAGAGAACAATTGCAAGCAGCCAATTGAAGAAGTAATTGCTGTGTTTTTAAAACTGAAGAAACGACTGCATTTCCAGAGTGTTAGGAATCACAACCAACCTTCCATTGACTGTAAGTGAAAACAAGTGTGTATCAGTCCTTTTAAAAAGTAAATTGTTTCATTTTCCCAACTGAAGAAACTGCAGGATTCCAAGAGCATTAGGGAAACCATTGTTTTCTCATTGATTGTAAGTGAAAACAAGTGCATAGCATACAATGTAAAACTAAATTGCTATGTTTTCACAACCTGAAGAAGCAACTGCACCCTCATAGCATTAGGCAAAGCCAGCATATTGATAGTGATGAGGAGTGAAAATAAAGGCATAGTCACCAATTAAATGAGAAACTAGCTTGGTTTTCAAAACTGAAGAACCTCCTGCATTCACAGAGCACTAAGTAAAGCAAGTGTTTTCACATTGATTGAAAGTGAAAGCAAGTGTGTAGCAGGCAATTAAACAAGCAACTTTCATTAGTTGTCACTAATGAAGAAACTACTGCATTCCCAAAGCATTGATTGTAAGTGAAAACAAGTGTGTAGCAGGCAATGAAACAAGCAACTTTCTCTTTTCACTAATGAAGAAACTACTGCATTCCCAGAACATGAGGTAAAACCAGTGTTTTGAAATAGGTTGTAAGTGCCAAAAGGGAATAGCAACCAAAGATACAAGAAATTTGCTTTGTTTTCTAAACTGAAGGCCCTTCTGCATTCATGAAGTGTTAGGGAAAACCACTGTTTTGGTTTTGGTTGTACATGGAAACAAAGAAAATGCTAGCAAATAGCACAAGTAACTTGCTTAGAATATAAAACTGAATGACTTGCATTATTAGAGCATAAGGTAAGAATCTGTGCTTTGACATGGAGCGCAAGTGAAAAGAAGTGTGTAGCATGCAATTAAATGAGTAACTTGCTTAGTGTTCAAAACTGAAGAACCTTCTGCATTCACAGAATGTTAGGTAAAACCAGTGTAGTGACACTGATTGTAAGTACAAACAAGTTTGTATCAGCCAATGGAAGAAGTAACTTGCTTAGTTTTAACAAGTGAAGAAATGTTTGCCTTTGCAGAAGGTTAGATATCACCACAGATTTGACATTGATTGTAAGTAAAACAAAGTGTAGCAGGAAATTAAGCAATGTAGTTGCTTACTTTACAAATCTATTGAAACTCTTACACTCACAGACCATTTCATAAAAGCTCTACTTCTGCATTGGTTTTTAAGTGAAAACAAGTGCATAGCAGCCAATTAAAGATGTAACCATCTAAGTTTTCACAACTGAAGAAACTACTACATTCACAGTGTGTTAGGTATCAGACCTGAAGTGCCATTGAATGTAAGTGAAAAGAAGTGTGTAGCCATCATTTAAAAAAGTAAATTGCTTTGCTTTTCCAACTGAAGAAACTGCAGCATTCCAAGACAGATAGGTAAACCATTGTTTCGTCATTGCTTGTAACAATGCATACCACCCAATGAAAAAGTAATTTGCTTAGTTTTCAAAACTTTAAGAAACAATTGCATTCTCAGAGCATTAGGCAAACCAGCCTATTGACAGGGAGTGTAATTGAAAAGAAGTGCATAGTTGCCAATTAAACAAGAAACTTGCTTACCTTTCTAAACTGAAGAACATCCTACATTCACAGAGCCCTAAGTAAAACAAGTGCTTTGAAATTGATTTTAAGTGAAATGAAGTGTATAGTAGCAATTAAACAAGCCACTTTCATAGTTTTCACTAATGAAGTAACTACTGCATTCCCAGAACGTGAGGTAAAACCAGGGTTTTGACATTGATTGTAAGTGAAAACAAGGGCATAGCACCAAATGAAAAAGTAACTTGCTTCCTTTTCACAACTGAAGGAACTACTGCATTCACAAGTAGTAGGTAAAACCAGCCTTTTGGGATTGATGGTTAGTGAAGAAAGGGAAGAGCAGCCCAATATGCAAGTAATTTGCTTTGTTTTCAAAACTGAAGGTTGTCCTGCATTCACAGAGCATTAGGTACAACCAGGGTTTTGGCATTGACTGTAAGGGAGAACAAGTGCAAAGCAGCCAATTAAAGAAATAACTTGCTTAGTTTTTAAAACTGAAGAAACCACTGCATTTCCAGAGTGTTAGGAATCACAACCGGCTTTCCATTGTCTGTAATTGAAAACAAGTGTGTATCAGTAAATTGTATCAATTTACTTTTTAAATGACTAATGCAAACTTGTTTCAAGTAACTTGTAAAATTGTCTGGTATTCCCATTTTTGACTTACAATCAATGTCAAAACACTGTTTTTACCTCATGTTCTGGGAATGCAGTAGTTTCTTCATTTGTGAAAAGTAAGCAATTTGCTTGTTTAGCTCCCTGCTGCACACTTTTTTTCACTTACAATCAGTGTTAAAACACTTGTTTCAGTAATGCTCCATGAATGGAGGGGTTTCTGCTCTTTTGAAAATTAAGCAAGTTTCTCGTTCATTTGGCAACTATGCACTTGTTTTCACTTACAATCAATGTCAATATGGTGGCTTTCCCTAAGCTCTGAGATTGCAGATGTATCTTCAAGTTGTGAAAACTAAGCAACTTACTTTTTGATTGGCTGCTATGCTCTTGTTTTCACTTACAATCAATGAGAAAATAATGGATTACCTAATGCCTTAGGAATCCTGCAGTTTCCTCAGTTGGGAGAATGAAACAATTTACTTTTTAAAAGGACTGATACACAATTGTTTTCACTTACAGTCAATGGAAAGCTGGTTGTGATTCCTAACACTCTGGAAAAGTAGTAGTTTCTTCAGTTTTAAAAACAAAGCCAGTTACTTCTTTAATTGGCTGCTTTGCCCTTGTTCTCCCTTACAGTCTATGCCAAAACCCAGTTGTACATAATGCTCTGTGAATGCAGGATATCCTTCAGTTTTGGAAACAAGGCAAATTACTTGCATATTGGGCTGCCCTTCCCTTTCTTCACTTACCATCAATGCCAAAATGTTGGTTTTACCTACTACTTGTGAATGCAGTAGTTCCTTCAGTTGTGAAAAGGAAGAAAGTTACTTTTTCATTTGGTGCTCTGTGCTTGTTTTCACTTACAATCATTGTCAATACCCTGGTTTTACTTCATGTTCTGGGAATGCAGTATTTAGTTCATTAGTGAAAACTCAGAAAGTGCCTTGTTTAATTGCCTGCTACATACTTGTTTTCACTTACATTCAATATCAAAGCACTTGTTTTAGTTAGTGCTCTGTGAATGTAGGAGTTTCTTCACTTTTTAAAACCAAGCAAGTTTCTTATTTAATTTGTGGCTATGTCTTTGTTTTCACTTACCATCACTGTCAATATGCTGATTTTGCCTAATGCTCTGGGAATATAGTTGTTTCTTCAAGTTGTGTAAACTAAACAATTTACTTATTCATTGTGTGCTTTGCACTTGTTTTCACTTCCAATCAATATCAAAACACTGGTTTTGCCTAACACTCTGTGAATGCAGGAGTTTCTTCAATTTTGAACCCTAAAGGAAGTTATTTGTTTAAGTACACACTTGTTTTTTCTTACAATTAATGTCAATACACTGATTTTACCTAATGCTCTGTGAATGTAGGAGCTTCTTCAGTTTTGAAAACTAAGCAAGTCATTCACTTAATTGCCTGCTACACACTTCTTTTCACTTGCAAAGAAGTGCTCTGTGAAAGTAGGAGGTTCTTCAGTTTTAAAAACTAAACAAGTTTCTTGTTTAATTGGCAACTATGCAATTGTTTTAACTTTCAGTCACTGTCAATATGCTGGTTTTGCCTAATGCTCTGCGAATACAGTTGTTTCTTGAAGTTGTGAAAACTAAACAAGTTACTTTTTCATTGGGTGTTATGCACTTATTTTCACTTGCAATCAATCACAAAACAATGGTTTACCTATTGCTCTTGGAATCCTGTAGCTTCTCCAGTTGGGAAAATTAAGCAATTTACTTCTTTAAATGACTGCTACATATTTATTTTCACTTACATTCAATGGCACTTCAAGTCTGATACCTAACACTGTGTGAATGCAGTAGTTTCTTCAGTTGTGAAAACTGAGCTCATTATTTCTTTAATTAACTGCTATGCATTTGTTTTAACTTACAATCAATGTGGAAGTAGGGATTTTATGTAACAGTTTGTGAATGTAAGAGTTTCTATAGGTTTGAAAACTAAGCAATTTCATTGCTTAATTACCTGCTACACATTGTTTTCACTTACAATCAATGTCAAAGCAGTGTGATACATAACATTCTGCAAAGGCAAACATTTCTTCACTTGTTAAAACTAAGCAAGTTACTTCTTTCATGGACTGATACACACTTGTTTTTACTTACTGTCAATGTCAAAACACTGGTTTTTACCTAACACTCTGTGAATGCAGGAGATTCTTCAGATTTGTACACTAAAGGAAAGTACTTGTTTGAATGCACACTTGTTTTCCCTTACAATTAATGTCAATATACTGGTTTTACCTAATGCTCTGTGAATATAGTGTTATCTTCAGTTTTGAAAGCTAAGCAAGTCACTCCTTTAATTGTCTGCTACACACTTGTTTTCACTTGCATTCAATGTCAAAACACTGATTTTACCTAATTCTCTGTGAATGCAGGTTATTCAGCTTTAAATTCTAAGCAAGTTACTTGTGTTATTGGCTAGCATTTTTTTTTCACTTACAATCACTGCCAAAACAGTGGTTTTATCTAATACTCTATGAAGGCAGCAGGGCCTTCAGTTTAGAAAACAAAGCAAATTACTTGTATATTTAGCTGCTATTCCCTTTCTTCACTTACAATCAATATCAAAATGCTGGTTTTACCTAATACTTGTGAATGCAGTATCTTCTTCAGTTGTGAAAATGAAGCATGTTACTCTTTCATTTGGTGCTATGCACTTGTTTTCACTTACAATCACTGTCAATAGGCTGGTTTTACCTAATGCTCTAAGAATGCAGTTGTTTCTCCAAGCTGTGAAAGCTAAGCAATTTACTTTTCATTGTGTACTATGCACTTGCTTTCACTTGTAATCAATGACAAAACAATGGTTTACCTAATGCTCTTGGTATGCTGTAGTTTCTTCAGTTCAGAAAACTAAGCAGTTTATTTTTTAAATGACTCATATGTGCTTGTTTCCACTTACTGTCAATGTCAAAACTCTGGTTTTGCCTAAAATTCTGGGAATGCAGTAGTTTCTCATTTCTGAAAACTAAGCAAGTTGTGTGTTTAATTGCATGCTACACACTTGCTTTCCCTTACAATCAATGTCAAAACACTTGTTTTAGTAATGCTCCATGAATGTAGGCTGTCCTTCAGTTTTGAAAACTAAGCAAGTCACTAGTTTAATTGCTGCTATGCACTTGTTTTCACTTCCAGTGTTAAATGCTGGATTAACTAATACTCTGAGAATGCAGTTGTTTCTTCAAATTGTGAAAACTAAGCAAGTTAATTTTTCATTGGGTGCTATGCACTTGTTTTGCCTTACAATCAATAAGAAAACATTGGTTTACCTAATGCTCTTTGAATTCAGTAGTTTCTTCATTTGGGAACAGTAAGCAATTTTTTTTCTTTAAATGGCTGCTATGCACTTGTTTTCATTTACATTCAATGGCACATCAGTTCTGATACCTAACACTGTGAATGTAGGAGGTTCTTCAGTTTTGAAAACTAAGCAAGTTATTCATTTAATTTCCTTCTACACACTTCTTTTCACTTCCAATCAATGTCAAAACACTGATTTTACCTAATGCTCTGTGAATGCAGGAGGTTATTCAGTTTCAAATTCTAAGCAATTTGCTTTTGTTATATGCTGGTATTTATTTGTTTTCACTTACAGTCAAAGCCAAAACAATGGTTTTCCCTAATGCTCTATGAATGCAGTAGGGCCTTCAGTTTAGAAAGCAAAACAAGTTACTTGCATAATTGGCTGCTATTCCCTTTTTTCACTTACAATCAATGTCAAAACACTACTTTTACCTCACATTCTGGGAATGCACTAGTTTCTTCATTTGTGAAAACTAAGCAAATTGCTTGTTTAGTTGCCTGCTACACACTTGTTTTCACTTACAATCAATGTCAAAACATTTGATTTACTTAGTGCTCTGTGAATGTAGGAGTATTCAGTTTTGAAAACTAAGCAAGTTTCTTGTTTAATTGGCAACTATGTACTTGTTTTCACTTACAATCAATATCGATATGCTCATTTTGCCTAATTCTCTGACAATGCATTTGTTTCTTCAAGTTGTAAAAACTAAGCAATTTACTTTTCATTGAGTGCTATGCACTAGTTTTCACTTACAATCAATGACAAAATATGGTTTACCTAATGCTATTGGAATGCTGTAGTTTCTTCAGTTGGGAAAACTAAGCAATTTATTTTTTAAATGACTCATATGCACTTGTGATACTGAACATTCTGGAATTGCAGTAGTTTTTTTCTGTTTTAGAAACTAAGCAAGTTATTTGTTTAATTGGCTTTGCACTTGTTCTCACAGACAATGCCAAAAACTGGTTTTACCTAAAACTCTATGAATGCAGGACAGCCTTCAGTATTTTTTGTTTATCTATCTATCTATCTATCTATCTATCTATCTATCTATCTATCTAT
>JAKSZT010054586.1:2328393-2420174 GCA_026826555.1 Tolypeutes matacus
TATCTATCTATCTATCTATCTATCTATCTATCTATCTATCTATCTATCTATCTATCATCTATCTATATCTATCTATCATCTATCTGTCTGTCTATCTATCTATCTATTTATGTATCTATTTATTTATTCATATTTACTATTTAAAAAGATGCTTAGATTACATAAATGTTACACAAAAATTACAGGGATTTCCATGTTGCCCACCTCCCACACCTCCCATAACATCCCACATAAACATCTTTTATTAGTGTGGAACATCACCTGTAATGGATGTACACATCCTGAGGCTTTGCCACTAAGCATGGAACATAGTTCACATTGTAGTCCACACCACATTCTCTCCCTCACAGTCCTGCTTGTTATATGCTGATGTAAAATTCCCTATATCTGTCATTGTAATGTTACTCAGGATAATTCCTAAGTCCTGAAAAAGCACCCCTATTACAACTGCGTTTCCCTTCCCTGTCCTAAAAATGTCTAGTGGCCACTGGCTCCACCTCACTGTTGTAATTTCTTCCATTGCTTGAATCACATTATGTCTACAACAGAGTATGATTAAGTCGACTCTAGTCCATAGCACTTCCCCCAATCCTGAGGAATCTGGGATGGTGATGTCCACTCCACCTCCAAGTGAGAGGGGGCTTATATCCCATGTATATGGTGGATGGGATTATCCTGCCTGCAGCTGCAGACCCTCTCCATTCCCTGGGATGGCCATTGTCCATCATCTCCTCACCAGGTGACTTGGGTGAGCCCATTGAGCTGTGGAGTAGGAATTGCATCTTCATGGAGATTCTAGGCACAGCTGGCACATGGGCAGGACAGAGGCTCCAGTCTCTGGAAGTGCACCTACAAACTCCAGCATCACATATAGGTTTGAATAGAAGGGACTGATGGATCATGTGCAGGAAGGACTTATTTGAGTCCAACTCTGTCACTCTAAGGAGAATAGATTCCAAAGTATAGCCCACTGATAGGGCATCAATCTCTGGAGCTCTCCCCCCTTATATAGGACCTGGGTGTCTCCAGAGCCCTCAGGAGCCCCTCTGTGTGGGATCATATCCACTTTGGTGTTCTATGAGATCCTACTGAGGTGTGCATAAGCGTTACTTCTGGGATGATCTCCTGACTCTATTTAAAGTCTCTTAGCCAAATAAACTCATTTGTCTTCACCTTTTTCCCCTTTTATCCAAGGTTATTTCCAGTCATATTGCCATTTGGCACTTGGTATTAATCCCTCATTGCCAGGGAGGCTCATCCCCGGGAATCATGTCCCATGTTGGTGGAGAGGTAATGCATTCATACACTGAGTTTGGCTTAGAGAGAGGCCACATTTGAGCAACAAGGAGGCTCTCAGGTGACAACCCTTAGGCACCCTATAACAGTAGGCTATGTTTCAATTACAAGAGCAAAGACTCCTAAGGCTAGTCATCAATAACAAGAACCCATCAGTGGACCCTCCTCCTTTGCCAGACACTGCCCCTGCACTCAGGGGACTGTTGCTGCTCCCTTGAAAAATATGGCAGAGCTCTCCCAGCTGGAAATTCGGTGTTCCCTCATTTATTGTGTGATTGTCTACCCACTGTGACCATGCCCCACCCCTTCATCATTTGGACAATTTTATATATCTTTCATCTATATTCAGGTGAACTTCCTCCCAAGAAACCGCCATCCCAGACAACCCCCCACCAATGATCCTCTCCTGCCTCCCCTGTAAGACTTCTGTGATCCAAACCCTCCTTGAAGATGAAGCTCATATAATAGCCAAATACAATTAATAGGAAAATGAAATAATAAAGATAAGTTTAAATATGAGATAAAATAAATGGAAACTTAAAAAAACACTAGAAATAAAATAAAATTAAAGGATTGGGATTTTTTTAAAAATTGGAAAAAACAAAAAAAATAAAATAAAAATTTTAAAAACATTTTTCCTTTTATCACTGCATTATTGGGTGTCCAGTCTGTACTGTGGCACCTGCCCCCTCTCACTCCCCAGTGTCTCCTGTATTTTCATTTAATTTTCAAAGAAATTTTAGGTCACAGCAAAGTCACACATGGGATTCTAAAGACTCTCATATACCCAACCTCCTCCCTCTTTCCTCACCCCATATTAAAACCTTTTTGTATGTGGATGGTAGGATTGTTATAACTGTTATACCAATAGTGAAACATAGCTACTAAACATTCTCAGTGGTTTACAGTGTAGTTTACATTTTAGATGGTATTATTTAATAATTTTTTATTATATTTACCAAGTCCTGTGTCCATCACTGTAAGGTAATGAAAAACATTTCCCCTGACCACTAAATAACCCCTGTTCGACCTATTCTGTTCCACCAACACCATACCCATGGGGCACATGACACCCCCCTTCTTGACTCATTGGATGACAAGATTCATGGTTACATGCAACAAGACATCTTGACCCATTGATTGTCCTCCCTTATTAGGCTCTACCTTGCTCATAAGAGACACCCGCCTGTTTGTTTCTGGGTGAATAGGTCCTCCCAAAGATGGGGTCCATCTCCTTCCCTCTCACTGTCTGGGTCTCCACCCACCAACACAACACATTATGACAGGATGAAAACTCACATACTCCCCAGAAGCCTACTCCACATGCACCCTGTCTTGAATGTCCCTGCCCATCAACACCATAAACCAGTGACACCCCCCTTGTCATATTGCCATGAGAGCATTCCCACTCCTGCACTTTCAACCTCATATCCATAAATCCTGTGTTCACCTGACCCCTCTCCCATCTCTCCTGCCTGTATCCTGAGTGTTCTAACCCCACCCTTTCTAATCTACTCACTTCTCAACCCTGCACAACGAAACCCAGGAATATCACTACCCACCTGTCCTATCCTTCAATACACAACTAAACTCTATCACTTTACGATAGATTATGTCTGTATAGGTGATGGCTCACAACCTTCTTTTTTCTTTCCCTCTCTTGTTAACCTATCTTTCAAATAATGGTTCTCTGAGACTGCACATATTCCTCAGTTCATATCAGTGAGGTCATGTACTGTTCATCCTTCAATGCCTGGCTTGCTTCACTCAACATAAGGTCTTCAAGATTCATCCAAGTTATTCTGTGTGTGAGCACTTTACTACTTCTTACAGCTAAGTAATATTCCATTTTATGTATGTATCACACTTTGTTTATCAATTCATCTGTTGATGGGCACCAGGGTTGATTCCAGTTTTGGCAATAGTGAACAATGCCACTATGAACATTGGTGTACGTTTCTTTGCCTTCAAATCTTCTGAGTATATACCCAGTAGTGGAATCGCTGGATCCTATGGAAGATCTAATGTTAGTTTTCAGAGGAACCACCAAACTGTCCTCCATAGTGGCTGGACCATTCCACAATCCCACCAGCAGAGAATGAGGGTTCCTGTTCCTCCACATCCTATCCAACACTTATAGTCTGTTGTTTTTAATAGCCGCCATTCTAATGGGTGTAAGATGGTATCTCATTGTAGTTTTGATTTGCATTTCCCTAATAGCTAGCTATGTCGAGCATTTTTTTTTCATGTGCTTTTTAACCACTTGTATTTCCTCTTTGGAGAAAGGTATTTTCAGGTCAATTGCCCATTTTTTACATTGGTTTTTTGTCTTTTTATTTTATAGGTGTTGGATTTCTTTATATACGCAGGATATTAGGCTCCTATCAGATATAGGGTTGCCAAATATTTTCTACCAATGGGTAGGCTGCCTTTTTATTTTCTTGATCATGTACTTTGAGGTATAAAAGTTTTTAATTTTGAGGAGATCCCATTTATCTATTTTTTCTTTTGCTGCTCATGCTTTGGGTGTGAAGTTAATGAAATCATTTCCTATTACAATGTCCTGTAGATGCTTCCCTACATTATCTTCCAAGGTCTTTATGGCTTTGGCTCTTACATTTAGATCTTTGATCCATCTTGAGTTGATTTTGATATAAGGTGTGAGATGGTGTTTCTCCCTCATTCTTTTGGATTAGAATATCCGGTTTTCCAAGCACCACTTGTTGAAGAGACCATTCTCTCCAATGGAGTGGGCTTGGTGGCCTTGTAGAATATCCGATTACTGTATATCCAAGGTTGTATATCAGAACTCTCTATTTTGTTCCATTGATCAGTATGTCTATCCTTGTGCCAATAACATGCAGTTTTGACTACTGTAGATTTGTAGTATGTTTTAAAGTCAGGTAGTGTGATACCTCCAACTTCATTTTTCATTTTCAATATATCTTTGGTGATTCAGGGCCTCTTACCTTTCCAAATATATTTTGTAGTTAGTTTTTCCAGTTCATTAAGAAATACACTGTTGATTTATATTAGGATTGCATTAAATCTGTAGATTACTTTGGGTAGGATAGACATCTTGATGATGTTTAGTCTTCCTATCCATGAGCATGGAATATTCTTCCATTTATTTAAGTCTTCCTTGATTTCCTTTAACAGTGTTATGTACTTTTCTGTATATAAGTCCTTTGCATCTTTAGTTAAATTTATTCCTATGTATTTAATTCTTTAAGTTACTATTGTAAATGATATTTTTTCTTGATTTCCTCCTCAGATTGATTGTTACCAGTATACAGAAATGCTACTGATTTTTGAGCATTGATCTTATAGCCTGTGACATTACTGAACTCCTTTATACATTCTAGAAGCTTTGTTGCAGATTTCTCAGGGCTTTCTACATATAGGATCAAGTCATCTGCAAATAATGAAAATTTTACTTCTACTTTTCCAATTTGGATGCTTTTTATTTTTTTTCTTTTGTCTCAGTGCTCAAGCAAGTACTTCTAAGACAACATTAAATAGGAGTGGTGATAATGGGCATCCTTGTTTGTTTCCTGATCTCAAAATGAACGCTTTTAGGATTTCACCATTGAAGATTATATTAGGTTTGGGTTTTTCATATATACCCTTTATCATGTTCAGAAAGTTTCCTTTTATTCCTATCTTTTGCAATGTTTTTATCTGGAAAGAGTGCTGTATTTTGTTGAATGCTTTTTCTGCATCTATAGAGATGATCATGTGATTTTTTTCCCTTCAATCTGTTTATGTGATGTATTACATTGATTGATTTTCTTATATTGAACCATCATTGCATAACCAGGATGAAACCCACTTGGTCATGCTGTATAATTCTTTTGACATGTTTTTGAATGTGATTAACAAGTATTTTCTTGAGGATTTTAGCATCTAGGTTCATTAGAGAAATTGGTCTCTAAATTTCCTTTCTTGTGGTATCATTTTTGGCTTTGGTATTAAAGTAATATTGGCATGATAGAATGAGTTAGGCAATATTCCTTCTGCTTCTATTTTTTGGAAGAGCTTAAGCAGGATTGGTGTTAGCTCTTTCTGGAATGTTTGGTAAAATTCAGCTGATAAGCCATCTGGTCTGGGGTTTTCTTAGTTTGGAGGTTTTTGATGACTGAGTCTATCTCTTTACCTGTAATTGGACTGTTGAGGTCATCAATTTCTTCTTTCATCAATGTAGGCTGTTTGTGAGTTTCTAGAAACATGTCCATTTCCTCTAAATTATCATTCTTGTTTTCATATAATTTTTCAAAGTATTCTCTTATGACACTCTTTATTTCTGTGGGGTCAATAGTGATATCCCTTTGCTCATTCCTTATTTTGTGTATTTACATATGTTCTCTCTTTTTCTTTGTTAGTCTGGCTAAGGTTTTGTCAATTTTATTGATCTCAAAGAACAAGCTTTTGGTTTTATTTTTTCTAGTGCTTTCTTATTGTCTATTTCATTTCCTTCTGCTCTAATCTTTATTTCCCTCTTTCTATTTCCTTTAGGTTTAGTTTGTTGTTGTTTTTCCAATTCCTCCAGCTGTGCAGTTAGGTCTTCAATTTGAGCTCTTTCTTATTTTTTAATATATGTATTTATGGTTATGAACTTTCCTCTCAGGACTGCTTTCGCTGCATCCCATAGGTTTTGATATGTTGTGTTGTCATTTTCATTAGTTTCAAGTTAATTCCTAATTTCTTTTGAGATTTCCTCTTTGTCTCACTGTTTGTCTAAGAGTGTGACCATGCAGTTTTTACTGCTGTAGCTCTGTAATATGTGTTAAAGTCAAGTAGTGTAATTTTTCCAACTTCATTTTTCTTTTTCAAGATATTTTTGCCTAATCGAGGATATTTAACTTTCAAAATAAATTTGCTAATTGGTATTTTCATTTCAACCAAAAATTTTGGAAGTTCTATTGGCATTGCTTTGAATGTGTACATTCTGCACTTCTGCCAGCTGCATTTCCTGTTCCTATCTGAGCATGCCTACACTGTCCTGATAGTCTGTGGCTCCCTTTTGCCTCTGTGCTTCGCTGGGCACTCTGAAGCTAGCCTGATTGCCCAGCTCTCTGCCTCTCCCTTAGCACCTGGCTGGCCCTTTCCCTCTCTTTCTTCCCTCTCTGATTGCCACCACTGTCCCACGTTTCCCCTTTGACCCACAAGACTATGTCTTCACTCTGATTCTGGAGGGGTTTTGTAGCTTGGATTGCATACTCAGCCATCTTGGATATAGCAGATTTCCTTTTAATAATTCCCTGTTTTTGTTTTGTTTCTGTTGAATAATTTTGTAAATAAACACTAGAAAAATAGCTATGAAAAAATATGACTTTAGGGAAAAACAAAGCAATTGTTTACTGCTTTTTAATACATGCATTTCCAGTCTCATCAAAACAAAGGGTTTCTGCTGTTTTCCTCTCATATTTAAACAATTGAAAACAAAGAAAAATTCACAAATACAGAAAAAATACTGTTTTATTACATTGTATGGAAATGTGTTTGTGACCTTCTTCATACTTTTAAAGCTAGATGTTTCCCATTTTGCATTACACATTTGGAGGCAGTAGATATCAATCTCTGCTGCACTTGGAAATTATCTGGGAAGCATAAAAAATTCTGATGCCTGGTTCCTATCCTAGAAGATTTTGATCTAATTATTCTTTTTTTCCCTGGACAGTCACAGTTTTAAAATGTCCTCAGGTGACACCATAGGTATCAAAGTTTGAGAACACCTTCTCTAAAGAGCTGAGAACTACGTAGAACTTTGCTATTGATACTGTGGAATCATATAACAGGAATACCCAGAAATCCTAGAGACTTGGTATAAAGTGAAATCAAAGACTTCACCCAAGACCTTTAGGATCAGGATCCACATTTTAACAACTCTAATGCAATAGAAGTGTTCCCACATACAGGGGTAGATTAGTTTAAGAACATAATCCTCTTGATTCACAAGAGAACTTCAAAGGGTCACACTCCACCCTCTGAATCCCCAAAAAACATGTTCTTTCAATATTCAAAATACATTCATTACATCACAATGTTTTAAAACCTTAAATCATTTCAGTAACAAAGCCAATTACAAAGTCTTATAAAATCAGTTCTAGTATTGATTTTTGTCTTGTGGCAACATTCCCCTCTGGCTGTAGACCTGTTAAACTTACAAAACAAGTTATCTTTTTAGAGATATACAAAAGAGCAACAAACATAGGTAAACATTTGTATTTTCATGAAGAGAAATTGGAAGGAAAGTAAGCATCAGGACTGCCAAACAATTCTGAAAACCTGCAGGGCATACTCTCTTAGAATTCAAACTGTGAAGGTCATCTAAAGAATGATGGTTTCTTCTTCCCCTTGGAACCTCGTGGGACCCCTCCACTTCCACAGGCTTCCCCAATGGCCATCTTCTCAACAGCACCCTCATCTAGTATCTGGTTGGTATCTGAGCTCTAGAACTTTCCAAGAACATTGGGGTGATGGCCACACTTTCTCCAACTTCTGGGAGATAGTATCAACTCCCTTAGTGCAGTGGGGTTGTGGCAAATATCCCCCTTGTCTCTGGTATACAGGCACAAAACCCTCAGAAATGTGGGGAAGTGACATTCCCTTTTTTATGAGAAACACTCCAAACACTCTCAGAGCAGTTGGGAGGTGACCTAACTCCTGAATGACCAGAGAATGTGCTGTAGCATCTCTTATAGTCTGGGGCAACCAAATTCTCCCTTAGCAATTAGCTGGAATAACTACCCTCTTCATATGTTGCACAAACCCTTTCCACATTCTTGCATGGGGTCCCTCTCCTGCCTGGAGAATATGTCCCAAGTCCAGAAATCAGCTTCAATGGTTTTCCTCCTGAAGGTGTTTCTTCTTCAATTCTCCCTTTTCTGTACTTTTTAGTCCAGGTTGACTGTTGTTTGTTCATTCAAGTCTCACAAAAACATAGCAGTTTTGGATTCAGTTCATAGGATCCAAGCCTTCACTCAGTAAGTTTTTCCACAAGTCCTTCCTGATAGCTTCATTTGCACATTGCTGATTTGCACTGAAATGACTGCCCATTTACAAATTCAATGAAGTTCTCACCTGGGGCAAAATCCTCTCCAGGCCTGTTTTCCAGAAGCTTGGAATTTCTCAAATCATTAGTCTCTGGTTTCTTTTTGCCAGGCAATTCAGTTCTCATCTTCTCTCTTTCCTCTCCCATTTTGCTATAAACTGCAAAGAGAAGCCAGATCACATTTTCCATATTTAATTTGGAAATCTTCTCAGCTAAATATCCAATGTCATCACTTTCAAATTCAGCCTTGCATCTAACATCAGGAGACAATTTTGCCAAGTTCTCTGCCACTTTAAAGCAAGGATCTCCTTTCCTCCAGTTCCAATAATAGTTTCATCGTTTCCTTCTAAGATATCACCCAAAACAACTTTATGGCCCATATTCCTATCAACAGTTTCTTCAGAGCACTCTAGTTCTTTCCTATCTAGCATCTTACAAGTCCTCCAAAAAATACCCCTTATCCATTTATAAAACCATTCCAACGTTTTTGGTAATTTCATGCATCATGAACCCTACTCACCTGGTACCAATTTTTTCTTTGTTTGCCACAAGTCTGCTAAAGCAAAGTTTTGCTTTTATAAAAATGGGTTTGCTTTTATAAAGCAGATTTACCTGCCCTATGAAGTTACAGGCTGAGGCCATGAATAGTCCAAATCAAGACCCCATCAGAAATGCTTTCTCACCAAAATCAATTACTGGTGATCCTAGCATCATGTCACATAGAAAGGCAAGATGGTGGCTAATCTCTGCTGAGGTCTCTGCCTTCCCCTCCTAAATCTGCTATCTCCCAGAGCTCAGCTGTGTGCAACCAGGTATGGGGTTTGTCTCTTCCTGGGACTCCTCTCTCAATCTCAGATGCACCACTTTCTATCCAAGTTCTGCCAGGATATTTCATTCATATGGTTCTTCTCTTCAACCTTGGGCTTCTCCATGGGCTAAGTTTCTCAGGGGGCTCTTTCTGTGCCTCTGTGCTCTGCTGGCTCCAGACTCCAGGACCTATACCAACACTTGTATTTTATCTGTTTTCCTGCAGTCCTCTCTCTCACAAAGCAGGATCATAATGGTTGCTTCCTTCCTCTGTGTCTCCATTTATATCAGACCCAGCAAGAGGGCATAATCTGAAGCTGTTTCATACCTCACTTATGTAGTCTAATCAAAAGCAGTCTAAGGTGAATCTAATGCAATCAACATGTACCACACTCACAGAATGGATTAGTTTAAGAACATAATATTTTGGGATTCAAAAAGAATTTCAAATTGTCATTCTTCACTCTCTGAATCTCAAAAAGACATGTTCTTTCCATATACAAAATATATTCATCACCTGACAATACTTCTAAAAGCCTTAAATCATTTCAGTAACAATGATAAGTACAAAATCTCAGGAAAACCAGTTTAAACTAAGCAGTTTGTCTTGGGGAAACATTTCCTTCTGGATGTGGACTTGTGAAACTTAAAAAAACAAGTTATTTTCCCCAAATATACAAGGAAGGACAGTTACAGGATAAATATTTGCATTACCATAAGGAGAAATTGAAAGGAAAACATTGTCACTGTTCCCAATTCCAAAAACCTGCTCATTGGTGGGAAACCTGGCACAGGGTTTGTCTCTTCTTGGGCCTCCTCTCTCAGTCTCAGCTGCTCTCCTTTTTCTCAAGTTCAGCACTGGGATATCAGTCATATGATTCATATCTTCAGCCTTGAGCTACTCCATGGTCATAATGTCTTTGGCTTCATGGTTAAGCTATAACCACTAGCAATCCCCAATGCTGATGTGGCAGTGTGGCCACCTCATGGAGCTAGCCTACATCTTTGCCTAAAGGAGGACCTGATCTTACCTGTGAAAGTGTGGACTGAAGATCTGAGGGTCTGGGAGGACCTGGGATACAGAGGACCAGGGGACATGTTGACCCTCCATAGGGGACTTGGGGAAGGGGATTCTACTCAGAGCAGGGTAAGTGGGGAAAGTTCACAGAATGAACAGGATTCTACAGACCAATAATAACATTTTCCCTGACACAGGGAGGGATGGATGGGGTGGGGAAAAGTGGAAGAAGGAATTATCATAAATTGCCATGTCTCCATTGTATCAGCAACAGAGAGTAGTGAACAATCCATATTCTGGACTTTTAAGTTAATATGTATAGACCTTTGTAAAAATAATGAGACATCAAGGCTGGTGTGAATGTTTCTTCAATTGAATATATCCAGAGTTAGTTTGGCTCTCACTGCTCCCTGGCCTGCAGCTGGCCTTGTTTAATCAACTATCTGAAGTAGAAGGTAGAGGTGTGGCTTGCAGACTGGGAAGAAAGTGTCATGTGAGAGCCATGTTTCTTATTTCCCTGATTTAGGCATTGCCTAGAACAGTTTACTTTAATGCATTCAGTTGGCTTTTTTTTTTTTTAATTGGGAAACCATTATAAATAGGATTACTTGCCTCAGAATTGTCTCTGAGAAACAAATATCTGTCTACCAAGAAATGAAAGGCCTTCCAAGTGGTATGCTTAGTTAATCTTTGTGACCATTGTCCTTGTGGGCACCAGCACATGACTATGAATCCTTAAGGAAGAGTTTTTGCCTGGAAAGAATCCCTCCACATTCAAAAGCCCTTATCCAACATAGCAGCAGGAACAAATGCATTTATGGAGGGGGTTAGCATTGTTGTTGGTGGTATTGATGAGTCATTTCAGACATAGTAGCTTTAAAACTCTCAAAACTGGCTTTCCTAGATGTCTGTTTTACAGAAAGTCCTCTTGAGAAAAGTTTTATGATGAAATAAAATTATTTTGATTCATTTTGGCTGCTGCCAAACTTAAATTCTTACAAACCCAATTATCTTAAAATTTGCCCAAATAATTTTTAGCCATCTAACTTTAACCTGGTTTTCATTGTCCAGGAAACTTGGCCAAACTCAGCTCCCAACAGGTAGGCTAGGCCTAGAAGCTTGTAAGGCCCCAAGTCACCTTGGCACTCCTTGCCCTTCTTCCCTTTCTGGGGGCTCCCTCCCACCTGTGGCCTCTAGAAGTTTTCCTGCCTCCTCCAAGAACTTCAAACCTCTGGAAACCCTGCCCCAAATGAATAGCTTGTGTTTTACTGCCACATAGTGGTCATATCTTCTTGATCAACTCCAAAATCCTCAATTTAAATTCCCTACATTTGTTCATTGTGCTAAAGTGCTTTGTAGGTCACAAACATGTGAATTGGAGCGTTCCTTTTCTGACCCTCAAGGGCCTTTGCTTGTTGTCCTTCTGCTTTTTCTTTAGCAGACACAAGGTGTATGTGGGATGGGAAGAGAGAATCTCATGTGTGCCCCCAACTTTGGAGACTGGGGAGGGTACAAGAAGCCTCCCCAGCAGGGTCTGTCTTGAGGGGAGTCAGAAATGAGGGCTTCACTGGAGGACAAGGAGCCAGGAGCAACCTCCCTGTACCCAGACTCCTTTGTACACATTTTATACCATCTCTGACTCCCCAGGCCTTGCTCCAGTTGAGGCTCCATGGAACTCATGATGTGACATCTGTGGCATATTGCTGGACCCCCCACCCTATTTGTCTTCTCTGCTACCCTCTACTCCTCCTGTGGAAGCCCCACACTCCTAGAGCCACCCCTCCTCCTGCCCATCAACACTCTATACTGTCCAGTCAGGAGATTTCCCCAGAGATCTGGAAATTTCACCTTTTGGGGTAAAATGTCTGCCTCTATGCCATTGATTCTCAAATGGTGTTGCTGTGTTTCCTGGGCTAGGAAAAGTAAGGGGTGGGATTTTCCCCAGTCTGAGGAGCTTCCTGGAGGCCCTGCAGTTTTTAACATGCTGCTGTGGCTAGGGTCTTTGAAAGAAGCCTTTGAGTGGAGAGAAGCCTGCATCTACATGCCATGTTCCATCTGCACTCCAGCTTCTAGCATTGAAAATGTCTATTTTTTAAAGAAGTGATTAATATGAGCTAGTGGGTTTGGGAGAAAAGGCAAAAATTTGCTTCTTAACTGATGAACAAGCCCCAAATCATCCCAGGTAACTACAAGAAATGGGTTAGATCCTGCCCCAGGAAACCTTGCTAAAGCATCTGACATCCTTCCATCTGAGCTCAGAAGCTTCACATGGAATAACCCAGTGAAGCCAGACTTCTGCAGGTAAGTACTTCCTAAGCTGAATGGCCACAGGGAAGGACAGTGCTGTCTCACCCTCTTCAGCTGGACTCCTATCCCAGGGTGCATGGGCACCTGCTTCTATGTGCCCTCTCATCAATGGCTCATTCTCTCCTACAAAAGTGGGAGCCTACAGGGGCCTCAACTCAGAACATATGTACAAAGGCTTAATGATTTTGAGGCTGAAGTACAATGAGTATTTTATGCAAAGGGAACATGGTGGCAACATATTTGGGGACAAGACTTATCCAGAATCTGCCCTTCCATTTGGCTCTACTTTCAGATCTGACTCTGGGTGGGAAGTACTTGGGTGCCCTGGGAAAGAGGGTGGCAGGGAAGACCATAGGATGCTTGGCCAATGTCTGCTGTCTGTGATTGATGACACCCTTGACCTGAGGGTGCAGAGTCCACTGATCAAGAGGTCTGGGTGAAGGAAAGAAGGGGTCCAGCTATGCTTATATAGACAATTTTCAGGGTTTATGTTAATTCCAGGCAAGGTGTTTAAGCATCAATGCTTATAGTGGGGAAAATAAGAACTAAAGGGGGTCAGCACTAAGGGATGTGTGTGATAAGAATTGTTCCAGTTGTCACAAATCCCACGGGGACAGGTAAAGGGGCACAGAGTCTTTGATATGCAGGAGATGGAGAGGAGTGGGGGTCACAAGGAAGGGCTGTGTGGGCCCCTGCAGGGTGGATTCCTGAATCCATTATGCCAAGATGTGAGACTTGCTGTGAGAACCCTCACTCCATCAGGTCCCTAGCCTTGATGAGAGTAAGAGCCCTGGTTGTGCAAGGCTACCCAGTAAGTTTTCGGGAAGTTTTTCCCAGTAAAATTTTTTTCCATGACTCTTGTTTCAAAAGAACCTTCCCAGGTTGGGGATAAACTCGAAGTATCTTCAGTCTGAATGTGGAAAGGAATGTTCTCCCCATTGCATCATCTCCATCTTTTCAGTAAAAATCAGACCTCATGAATTGTTTGCCTGGGGGCACATGCCTTGGTTGTCAAGCTAGCTGTGGAAAGATGTGTCTTTACCCTTTTTTTAAATGTAAATATAGGAGGGGATTAGGGCTTAATGTTACCAGTCAATTTCCACTCTTTCTCTTTTTTTCTGGAATAGGAGGACCAATTCAGACCCCATATTACTCTGAGCAACCAATCTGCCCCTTACTATTTTCCTTTCTTTCTTTCCCACCTGTTGATGAACGTTTTTATTTTTTCCAGTATTGGTGATCAAGAACAAAGCTGTTCAATATTTGAGCAAAGGATTTTGTGTGAAAATAATTTCAGGTCGCTTGAGTAAATAGGTAGAAGTAGGGTTACAGGTAAGTGTATGATTTACTATATAAGAAACTGAAGACTTCCAACATGGCTTATTGTTTTGTTTTGCAGTCTCATGAGTAATGATTATAATTTCCTGTTTTTCTGCATTAATGCCTCTATTTGGTATTATCATTTTAAAAATCTAGTCTTTAAAGTCTGTCATGGTATCTGATTGTGGTTCTAACTTTCATTTCCCTAATGTCTGATATGTTGACCTTTTCTTCATATATTATTTCCCACCTATGGATCTTTTAAATGAGGCACTTTTAAGATCATTTAGCCATTTTTAAACTTAGATTTGTAGTCTAAGTGTTCTTTGTATATTCTCTGTAAAAGATCTTAGATATGTGATTAGTCTATATATTCTGTAAGTCTGTAGCTTGTTTTTGCTTTCTGTTAACGGTGTCTCTCTTTGAACAAATGTCTCTAATTTTAATCAAGTCAAATTAATCAAGTTTTATTGTTGTTTTTGTAGTTATGGTGTTCCTTGTCCTCTTGAACCAAGTTGTTAAATATTCTTTGCATCTCCAATTAAGTAAAATTTTGTGTTGTAGTTTCCAGTTTGTGCTCCCTTTCATGGCTCTGCTTGACTTTCCATGTGGTGATGGAGAAAATTTGTGTTTCCTACTGACTGGACTCATAGGCAGCTATCTCTCTCTAGGGTGCCCCTATCGATATCAGGGGGTGTTGGGTCTGTTTTAACAAGTGTGATGGTGGCAGGGTCATAAGCTAGGGCCCCCAGGGGAGCCCAACACCAGAGCTTTGGCAGGCTGTTAAGCAACAGCACTGGGGGGGGGTGGCATGCACTTTGCACGGGAGTCTTACATTTCTTAAGCAACTTGGAAACTTCCTCTAGTTTTTAGGGGGATACTGGCACAGTATGCTCATCCTCCACTTTTCTATCTCATGCAGTCAGGGAAAAAAGAGCACAGGAGTGGAGACAGCAGCACAAGCATGGCAGGCACTAGCAGCCCTGTTGCTTGTGGGATGGCCTTGTGTTTCCTGTGGAGAGGGTGCCCCTCAAGCTGGGAGGTGATTTAAGACTTGGATGCATGGTTCATAGACAGAGTGGTTGGAATCTTCTCCAGCAGCCTCCCAGCTATGGCAGCCCATGGGCAGGGAGGTAGAGCCCTCTCCTGTTTGGTCCATGAGCCTTTAGCCCTGGCCATGACCCTGTGAATCACAGCAGAGAGTGGAGGTTGCCTGTCTCCTGCCTGCCAGGCTCCTACCATCAGAACCACCACAAAACTTGATTATGTTGGGTAAATGGTCTCACCAGACACCAGTGATTCTTGTTTAGGGGAGCACTAGAAGTGACAGGGTTCCCCCTCTCCTTATACCAGGTTTGGCCTTTTTTGGTTCCTGGGGAGGACTTATATCTAGAGAACCACCAATTTTTGTGGGAATCTTAGGCGATATCAAGCAGAGGCAACAAGCCACAGCACAAAGCAGTGTGGACAGCCTTCAACAAGCCATGGACCCTTCCCTCAGAGTATTAGCTATTTAGGAGAGCCAGGTAGTGAGCCAATAGCAACAAAAAGGCTTTGAGTCTCATTTCCCATGGTCCTGATCAACAAGTCCTGCTCACTGAGCCACTTGTATTGAATTAATCTAATTCGGGTCTAAATCTAGACCCAGCTGTAGGTCTGCTGGGACAAAAAAGGAAACGAGAGCCACTATGTGTGAGAAAATAGTGTGATACTCACAGGCCCCAGAGAGTCAGTGGGGGCATATGGGGTTAACAGGATGTGTGGTCAGCTTGGGGGGCTCAACCACCAGAGGGGGAGCATACATGCAGAGCAGGAGGGGAATGTTGGGCTTGTGCCTTTATTGAAGTCCAGGGGTGGAGCTTAACAAATTGCCAGCAGGAGTCAAGAATCTTTTAGTCTCTGGAGCTGTAGGCCATTTTAAATCAGCACACACCACTCAGAACTGAGTGGGAGAGAGTGTGGTCTACAATGTGAACTGTGGTCTATGATTGGTGGCAAGGCTCCAGGATGTGTACGATCATTGAGGGTGGTGGGCCACACTGTGGGAGATGTTTGTGTGGGATGTGATGGGAGGTGTGGGAGGTGGGCAACATGGGAATCCCAGTGGGTTCCGTGTAATATTTTGGGTAATCTAAGCACCTCTTAAAATATATGTATATATATATAGACAACATTTTTGTAAGCAAATACACATATATGCATATATATTTATATATCATTTTGCAAATGTTTGTATGTATTGTGAGAATTTTGATTTTTACCCATAATAAAAAAAAAAAAAAAAGAATCTTTTAGTTTAAAGTAAATGTGCCAGGAAAGGGAAAGGAACTGGGGTCCCAAAGTGCTTGAGATGGTGAGCTTATTATTTGGGACATACCATGGGTTTTGAATGAGTTGTGTGGGTGGTGTGGGTGGTGGCCACAATGTGGATTTGGGCTCTGGAGGAGTTTGTACCCCAGGGCTGCAAAGCCACTTATTCAGTAGCCCAAGGTCAGCATTAGGCAAGGGGCAGAGCTGAAGGGAGATGAGTCCTGATGAGGCACAGCAATGATCCAGACTTGACACAGAACTCTATTTCCCATGGTCGCAGGGTCCCAGTCAAATTTATACCCTTTCAGACCTTCCAGTATCCCAGTTCTTTCTGCCACAGAGCTTTCCTTGATTTAATCAACTACAAAAGAATATTGTTTTCATCTTCTTTTGGGTGCTGGTGATTGTTATTCCTTAAAGCTGTGCTGAAATATTAACACTGTAGAAAATCACCTTTAAACACCCACCCTGGGGGTCCCTGATATCACAATTCTTCAGTGTAGATATAATTGTGTTTGCTTGTCCACCTTCTCCCTCTGTCCCTAGTCTTCCAGCTACTCTAAGGTTAGAATAATGTTTGTTTGTCCACCCCTATTTCCAAAATATACACATTGCCTGAAACTCTCTAATACAAATTTAAATTGTGTGTAATCCAAGATGCACATTGACAATCAGATTTCCCAGATTTATTTCTATTGTGTTCTTGACATGGTGCTGCTAATTTTAAAAACTCCCAGTCTCCCATTTTGTTTTCTTCCTGTTTATTTTCTTTTATTCACTGTCTTATGTAAAGCTTAAAGGATATTGTTGTAGAGATTAAACCTGCAAGGCAGAGAAACAAATGTTCAACTCTGCAAAGATACAGACCTGGGATTCTGATTGAGAGGCAGGAAAGAGATTTTTTTTCTGTCTATTTCAAAGTGTTCATTTCCCTGAAATAAAACTTTAGGTGTTCTGTGAGGTTAACTCTTGGTGAGGTTTTTCTCTTGTTCTTTTAAAATATGTGCTCAATTAGAATTCTACTACTCATCCATTCTTCCCATTTTCTAGCACTTTTGCTATTCATCACTTTTTTCCAGATTTTGAGTTTTCTCACTTTCTATGAAATGCATCATCTGTGGAGGCACCACCTTGGCCTCAAGGCACAGTGACCCGGAGAGCAGAAGAAGACACTGTCATCAGTTTACCTCAGTTGAAAAATGCTCCTTCTTGATCCCAGGCAGGTAGTACAAATATTTTTTGGTGTGATGGTAGCAGAGAGCCCCCTTCTCAAATGATATCAAGTGCAATACAACCCCCCCTATTGTATCAGCCTGTTGTTCCAAGAATTCTCAAACTGTATTAAAATAGATAATACTTTCTGTGAACCTGCTTCGCTATTGAACATATTCAGAATGCATTTCTTGAAAAACTTATTTAAGTGATCTCAAATTAATGGAAGTCTTGGAATGGTGGGAATATCCCCAAGTGTAGTCACACATGGGACTTAAGACAGGGCCAATCAGAACCTCCCCTAGTCTGGTTGTTGGGGAGGAAGTCAAGTGGGGTGGCTCTGCCTTGGCAGGAGGGTTGAGGGGAGAGGTCTCAGCCACCAGACTTAGGTCACCCCAGATCCTGCCTGAGCTGTCACCTGCTCTGCCCCCCACACTGTCACCTACCCCCACCCCCTGGGCATCCTGGATCCCACACTCCTGAGGCCCTACAGGCATCTTGTTCCCTGGGTCTTGCAGTTCCCTGCTGCAGGTGAGTTAATTTTCCAAATCTTTATTGGGCCCTGTGCATTTCTTTTACTTCATATACTCTCTTCATTTTTTTTGTTGGGGTGTTTGTGAATTTCTTGAAGAACTGTTTTTTTAGATATTCTATAAGTTAGTACTTCTTTGGTTCTATTCTGTTATATATATTTTCTCCTATTCTGATAGTGCCCTTCATTTTCTAGTTGTTTGTGGTTGGTGTATAGCAATAATGTTGATTTCCTAAGTTGAGCTTGTATCCAAAGACCCTCCTTCATTCACTTACTGAGTGTAATATTTGTAGATTGTGGTGGGTTTTACATGCATATAATATCAGCACCCATGAATACTGACATTTTGATTTCTTTCTAGTTACCCTCTTACCCTGACTGCTCTGACTGCTACTCCAGTACAAGGTAGAACAGAATTGGTGAGAGCAGTCTTCTTTACCTGGGTCTGATTTCAGGGAAAAATTGGATTTCCCACAAGTCCTGTGTTAAGTATGTTGGTTATCAGTTCATATTAGACAAACATTCTGTTTAAGGTAGTTCCCTTCTTCTACTTTTGTGCTAAGAGGTATTTTTCTTTTTCTTATCCATTTCTGAATATTTCAATCAATCTAAAAGGTAGTTCTATTCAAATTAAGCATCAGGTCCGCATTCTCTTCCCCAATATATCCCTGGAAATCTATATTCTAGATTTTAGCCTATGAGTTTACTTATAATCAGTTCATAGCAGTGAGATCATACAATATTGGTCCTTTTGTGCCTTGCTTTTTTCACTCAGCATAATGTCATCAAGGTTCATCCATGTTGTCTCATGCATCAGGACTTCATTCCTATCTACAGCTGAATAATGTTCCATTGTTTCTATATACCATATTTTGTTTATCCATTCATCAGTTAATGGAGACTTGGGGTGCTTCCATCTTTTGGGAATTGTGAATAATGCTGCTTTGAACATTGGTGTGTATCTTTTTGAGTTCCTATTTCTCCACATCTTCTCCAACAAATGTCTTTTTTTTTTTTTTTTTGGTTTTATTTATTGTAGCCATTCTAACAGGTGCTTTTTTTTTTAGATTTATTTTTATATATTTATTTATCCTACCCTTGCTGCTTGTGCACACTATGTCCATTTGCTGTGCATTTTTCTGTGTCTGCTTGTCTCCCTTAGTTGCATCATCGTGCTGTGTCAGCTCACCGTGCCACATGGGTTAGCCTGCCTTCACTAGGAGGCCCCAGGAATTGAACCTGGGGCCTCCCATATGTTAAATGGGAGCCCAACCAATTGAGCTACAGCCACTTCCTCTAATGGGTGTTTAATAGAGGTTTATCTTTTACTTTTATAGAATAAATGTTGAATTTTATCAAATGCTTTTTCTTGCACCTCTTCTAGATGCTGTTATGATTTTCTCCTTTGTCATTCTGTTAATGGGATTATTTGCCTCTTGTGATTTGGAATGTTAAACCACCCTTGTTTATTTTAGTCCATCCTACTTGGTACTGATGTCTTATATCTTAATAGATGTCTGAATTCTGCCTTTTCCTTCAAAGTTTTGTATCTCTCTTTATGAAATAGATGATCTGTAATGCTCTTTTCTTATAATGTCCTGGTTTGGTTGTGGGCTTAGTGATATGCGGGCCTCATTAAAGGTGCTGCTTTTCTTCTATTCCAGAGAGTTTGTTTAACTTAGGTGTTTTTTCTTCCTCAAATGGAATATTTCATCAGTCTGAGACTGTAGTTTACTTTCTGGAACTTTTTGGTGAATTGTGGCTGTTTTGTTTTCTTAAATAATGGTTTCTATTTCTTTAATTAATAGGAATTTCCAATATTTCATGACTTATGTGCATGTGCACGTGTGTGTGTCAGTCTTGCAAGCTGGTTTTTCAGACTTGGTGCTGCTTGAGCTCCATGGTCCAACTTTGTTGGCCTTAGCATTTCATACAATCCTTCATGTCCTGTCTGCAGGTTCTGTAATGAACGTGTGTTTTTTGATTCATAATTTTGGCTAATTTTTCCCTCATAGTTTTACTAGTGGTTTATTAATTTTAATTATTTATTGAAAAATATGATTATAACTTAATTTGTTTCTATGAAGTTCTTATTTTCTAATTCATTCATTTCTGCTTTTTAAAAATATTACCTTCTATGATCTTTCATCTTGATTTTTTGTTTTTAATTTTTAAGAAGGAAGCAGAGATGATTAAGCTTCAATCTTTTTTCTTTTATAAAATCTACACTGAAGTTTCCTGAAAGAACTACTATACCAAATAGAAATAAGAGACATTTATTCACAGTGCAGCAATTAACATGAATTGGGCAACACCAAGTAAAAGCAGGCATTCCAAAGCAATCAGGGAGCATTGGGAATTTATAGTTAAAAAAAAAAAAAGGATATGAGGATAAATGGCAGTTAAGGGAGTTGTGTACCAGCAGCCCATTGTAACATGGAGACAGAAGGAAACTTGTCTGAAACTGATGGGCCAGCTGCTGTGGCTGAGCTCAACCTGCTCTGCAAACAGGGCTAGGTGGGAGTTTAAAGAAATCCATCTGTGTAAGGATAATGCATGTGTCCTGAGGTAGATTCTGGAGGACACAAACTCCTCTGGCACCAGAAGGGCCAATTTTCATTTGCCTTTGAGTTTTAACATCAATACAGACCATGAAAAAGGGGTCCCACAATCCTTCTGACCTTTTGGATTGTAATCAGGTAGGGTCTGGAATGTTTCCAGAGGGTTAACTGCCTTGTTACTGCTTTTTTTTTTTTTCATTTTATTTTATTTTATTTTATTTTATTTATTTATTTTTAATTTATTTATTTTTTATTGTGGGTAAAAAAATAAAAATTTTCACAATACATACCAATATTTGGAAAATGTTGTATAAATATATATGCATATATGTGCATTTGCTTACAAAACTGTTATTTATATATATAAATATATTTTAAGAGGTGCTTAGATTACCTAAAATATTACACAGAACCCACTGGGATTCCCATGTTGCCCACCTCCCACACCTCCCATCACATCCCACATAAACATCTCCCATTTGAGTCTCCAGTGTTGGCTCCTCCTATCCTTGTGAAACAGGATTCACTTTGCCTTGGATCTACACCTACCGCTATTAAGGAACTTGAGCCCAGAGAGATGAAGCCTAAGTGAAGTACATGTCCCTGTTTGATAGCAGAATTACATGAACTGAGTCCAGATCTCTTTACAGTGCAGCCCTGACCTAATGCTGATCTAATTGGATTCCTAGTATTTCAAAACTACATAAAATTTGCAGTCAGCAAGCAGTTGTGGTTCATGGTCCTTCTTCTAGAAAAGAGTATCTGGTGTTAAGCCAAGTAGGAAAAGTTGAACTTGTGCTCTTCAAAGTGCAGAGAACACCTTTCCTTTTCTGATTCATATCAATCAGCCAGTGTGGAGCAGAAGGACCCATAAATGAAGTATATGGGAGAACAGTCTCCCACATACCTTGCCATCATGACTTTCTACCTGAAATACAAATGAATTTCTGTCCTGAAAAATGTTCAGCATCTAATAGGTCTCTCTAAGCATGTTCAGGGTGGAAGCCCTTGTGTGCTTCCACTTTTGCAGAAGAGAATGAGAACTTCCCTCCCCCTCAATGTGATGAGATTGCTCATGGAGGCAGATGTCCACTTGATTTGGGAAAGGAACCCAACTTCAGAGGTAGATGAATCAGCCTTTCCCATCCAGTGCTCATTCCACATGTGGGTTATTTATTGTAGAAACCAGACAACATTTGGTTATTGTTTTGGATTTGATATTCCACAGGCAGCTTCTGAGTTTGGATGGAAGGTTATCAAAGCAGTTTAGTGCAGATTCCCAGAAGAGGATCTAACCCTGCTCTGATAGTTTTCTGTGCACCAGAGGCCTGCTTCACTCATGGAAATGGAATCTCTTGCCTTGTTCCCCCAATCCAGTAGTAGACTTTAATCACTCCATTCAAAGGCAGATATTCTGAAAGTTAGAAGATCCTGCAAAGTTAGGGCTTATGAGAAAGCCTCAGGCTTCTGTCTGCTAAAGGACTTTCTCAACTCCCTACCACTTGGCTGGATGTTTTTAGTTCACTGTGACAATTAGACAAAGAAATGGAAAAGTAATGAAACAGGGATCTGAGGTTCCCAAAGCAAATTAATATGTATGGAAAAATTAAGTTGATTCCAACTATTGGAGCTAAGGAAACATGAAAATAGAAGAGCAAATAGAGGATGAGATTCAGGACCTAACTAGATATTTTTATACAGATTTAAACTATACTATAAAGTGTCTCTAAAGAAAACATGGTATATAGGCTCAGAAATAGACCTGCAGGCCCATGGAAAAGAATAAAAATTCTGGAAAAAATCCCAAATATGTATGGAAATTTAATATATGACAAATATGTCATCCCATATTTCTGGGAAAAACAGGCTTTTAAATAAAAGGTGTAGGGAAAACTAGATAGTCATTATGGGAAAAAAAACCAATAAACTACAAACTGATTAAAGATATAAATGTAATACCTTAAACCATACAAAAACCAGAAAAAAATATAATTTCCCTGATAATCTGAAGCTGCAGAAATCTTTTATAACTATGCTTTAAAACTCTGATGCAATGAAAGAAATGAATATATAAAAATATTTTGATACACAAAAAAATCACCATAAATAAAGCCAAAATGCATTTAATAATTTAGAGTCAAGTATTTGCCACAGGGACATCTCATTAATCTAAAAGAACTACCAAAATTGACAGAAAAAAGTAAAAAAAATTCTTATATTAAAATATACTTAATTTTATTCATAATAACTCAACAGGCAAGGCTGTGGGGAAAGAGATACACTTACACAATTCTGGTGGGAATTTAAAACAGTACAACAGCCATGGGGGTGGAGGATGGGGGAGAAATCTGATAAAACTCTACATGCATTTATTTTTTGACCCATTCACTAACTTTTAGGAATTTAGCCCAAAACCTCACTTCAAAAATACCAAAATACACGTGCATAATGCTATTTATAGCAGAGTTGTATGTAGGAGCTAGCTATTGGAAATAATATAAAGGACCAGAAGAAAACAAAAATGAAAAAAAAATAATATAAAGGACCAAACTCAGGAGGGTAGTTCAATAATCTGTGGTACAACCACAAAAGGAGATATTATGCAGCTATAAAATATAATGAGAGCATTCTGGAGAAATATTATGGAGAATTTTTAGATATATTTTTTATTTAAAAAGCAAGGTACCAAGTGCATGGTGATTTCTGTGAAGAAAAGGAAATGAGAATATCCCTAGATGTGTGTGTATGTGTGAATATACCTTTGCTTGTTTCAAATATAAAATGCAGGATGGATAGATCAGAAAGTAATGAAATTGTTTCATTATCAGTGTTGGGTTAATGGTATGGATTGGATGGGGTTGGAAAGGAGATTTTTCTGCCTATACTTTACAAAACAAAATTTTGCTACTGCCTTCTGGCATTGTTGCTGAAGGGAAATCTACCTAATTGTTCCTTTCTTCTTAGCTTGCCTCTTCTCTCTGGTAGCTTTCAAGATTTTGTTTATCCTTGATATCCTGCAGTATTCCTATCATGTGCTTAGACATAGGATTATTTTTATTAACCTATGACTACAGTAATTCCTTAACTCTGGAACCTTCTTGGCTACACTTTTTAAATATAGGTTTTCATTTTTTTTGATACCCAGAATCACATAATGCTTCTGGCGACCCAAGGCAAGGGTACAATTTCCTAAAGAGAATGAACAAGGGTTCCCCTCCCTGAGCATTAGCAACCTGTCTAGCAACCCAAAACACCCTTTCAGGGGTCTTTGGGAACTCCCCTTTGGACGGTATTTGTTTCACTTTTGTAAGGTGACTGTCATTTTGAAGTGATTCCAGAACAAACAATAAGCTTCTTTTCCAGGAGAGGAAATAAAATGAAACCCCTGGCATACTCAGCCCCCCACCACTACCCATGAGTCTCAGCCAAATGCGCAAGTCAGTATGAAGTTCTGTCCAGAGGACAAGTTTCCTTTCCAGGAAAAGAAACAAACATGCGGAGACCCCACCTATCCTAACTTTGGCCGTTTTTCCAAGTCCTCTGTCCCTGCCACTTGCTCCTTCCCTCTATCCAGGGCTGGCTTCCTCTGCAGACTTGGAAGGTCCTGGAAGGGCAGCCTTGCTATGTCCAAAATCTTTCCGAGTGCACAGGTGTCCCTGGAGATTTTTCCGAGTCCCTCACCCATGCCACCCCCACCACCCACGAACCTGAAACTGGCCCAAGATGGCCAGAGAGGCCCAGAGCCTTAGTGGTTCCCCAGAGATATTCTCCAAGTCCCCCTTTTGCATCAGACAGTTTTGTGATGAACCTGGAGCCTCAGGGGATGGAGAGACCAGCCATCCCACTCCCTGCTGCACAGTTGCCGAGCGCCATCTAGCGGCTACTTTTATATGGATCAGTAAGCTCGACCTTCTCATGTGCCTTCATGGTGGGTGGAAACCACTTAGTGGAGGGGGGCTTTGTCATTGGCTTGGACAGGACCTGGGCCTACCGGGGGTTGGGGACAAGCTTGGGATTCTGGAGACTGAGTCTCTGGGAACAGAGGTGGGGGTGGGGGAGTGGGGCAGTCGGGATTGGGGCAGGGAGGATGAGGATTGACCAGGCATTGAGGGTAAGGAGTGGTGCTGGGGCCAGAGGAGGAAGGGAGGGGTTTGGGTAGGACAAGGACAAGGACCGGCATTTGCACGGTTCCTCAGCAGGCCACATATTACACCAGACCAATCTGACCAGTTCCCTCTCTTTCTTTATGAACCATCCCTCCTTAGATCAGATGGCAGTTGTAAATATCTGTAAATAACTGAAGATGGGTGTAACTTTATCCTGAGCTTCCTGAGGAACCAGCAATCTGCCTCCCACAGTGGTAGGCTACATCATTTTACAATCCCACCAGCAGTGAATGTGTGTTCCTATGTCTGCCCCCACATCCTCACCAACATTTACCAGTTTAAAAAACATTTTTTGTACTTTTATTGAAAAGGTACATTTTAAAAATACACATTTTCTCATTTACAGATTGGAGATATAGATGTTCTAAAAGAGTTCACTCTATTTTGTTGTTTTATGATATATCTTGTCCCTGACAGCACAAATAGTCCAGTCCTGTGGATATGGACTTAGAAAGAGAGGCATGGGGGCATGGCCTGCAACATAGTCAGTGAACAGAAAGACAAATTGTTCAATTATAAAATGTTCTCTCTTCTGTATATTTTTGCATTAGGGAGCCAGAAAATTATGTAACATCTTTACAAATGAAGACAGATTAAAAATGAAGAAAATATTTATGTAGAAACATATGCATTCATTGTATTCTTGCAGAATGCAGAAAAGGTGTAAAAATGTGCAACTCTTGAAGCTCTTTTTCTGTTTGTATGTATTTGCTTAGCAACTCAAACTGGTGAGGAAGCTTCAAAATAAGTTAAACAAAATTAACGAACAGGTAGTTAATTATAGCTATGCTATTTAGCTTTCTATATCTATTAAATATCTCCAAATAAAATGTGAAATAAAGAAAATACTTTATCTTCTATTCTCTCAAAGAGGGCATTCAAAGCTACTTTGCTTCCTAACATTTATGGAGCAACTAAAAATGTTTAATTCAGACAAGAGATACAGATCTAGTACTACACAGGATATAATAGTACTTGGGTCTAAAACTGTACAAAACCACTTTCAACAATAGTACACCAAAAAGAAAATATTGTGATCTTTGAGTACAATGGTATCCACAAGTAAGAGCTTGTGCTTATCTGTGTTTGTTCCATACTAGAATATATCCAATTGGGTTCCAGAGATTTTACAGATGTGTAAGGAAGACTCCAATTTTCAAGAATGTCAGGAAACTATCCTATCTTGTTTCTAAGCCAGATCACACAGGTGGAAAAATAGAGAATGATTTTTTTCCCTCACCAATATCTATATTTTTTGTAGTGTGTTAACATTTTAATGTGGTGGACATACTCAGCTTAAAAAATTTAATAGCAAAATTTGTGGCAGCCCAGTCAGGGAAAGAAAACACCATCTGAAATTGTTGGAGTCAGTCCTTACACATTTCATTTCTACTTGTAGCAACAAGAAACTGGGACCATTTTTTGAAACTCATTTTTGGCATTAAATACATTTCCTTTTTTTTTTTTTTTTTTTTTGAGATTTGAATTCTCTTTTACTAATAGTTGCCTGTCCACAGAGATTTTTTTTTTTTTTAAATATGTTTAGATTACATAAATACCACACAAAAACCACAGGGATTTCCATGTTCCCCACCTCCCACACCCCCCACAACATCCCACACAAACATCCCCCACACCAGTGTGACATATCACCCGCAATGGACATATACATTCTGGGGCCCTGCCACCAAACATGGACCATAGTTCACACTACAAACCACACTGTCTCCCACACAGTTCTGCATGCCACATGCTGGTGCAAAATGGCCTACATCTGTCTCTGCAATGTCATTCAGGACATCTCCCAAGTCCCAAAAAAAAGCACCCATATTACCATTGCTTTCCCCTTCTCTGCCCCCAAAATATTCAGTGGCCACTGGTTCCACCTCACTGTTGTAATTTTTTCCACTGCTTGAATCACATTATATCTACAACAGAAATACCATTAAGTCCACTGTAGTCCATAGCTCTTCCCCCAATCCTAGGAGTTTGGGATGGTGAAATACACTCCACCTCCAAGTGAGAGTGGGCTTATATCTCATGGATATGGTGGATGGGATTATCCTGCCTGCAGCTGCAGGCTCTCTCCATTCCCTGGGATGGCCATTGTCAATCATCACCTCCTCACCAGGTGACTTGTGTGAGTCCACTGAGATGTAGAGTAGGAGTTGCAGCTCCACCAAGATTCCAGGCACAGCTGGCACATGGGCAGGCCAGAGGCTCCAATCTCTGGAAGTACACCTACAAACTCCAGCATCACAATAGGTTTGAACAGAAGGGACTGATGAACCATGTGCAGGGAGGACTTATTTGAGTCCAACTCTGTTACTCTAAGGAGCACAGATTCCAAAGTAGTGCCCACTGATAAGGCATCAGTCTCTGGAGTTATCCCCCCTTATATAGGACCTGGCTGTCTTCAGAGCTCTCAGGAGCCCCTCTGTGTGGGGTGATATCCACTTTGGTGTTCTATGAGATCCTACTGAGGTGTGCATAAGTGTTACCTCTGGGATGACCTCCCTACTCTCTTTGAAGTCTCTTAGCCACATGAACTCATTTGTCTTTACCTTTTCCCCCTTTTATTCAAGGTCTTTTTCCAGTCATATTGCCAGTTGGCTCTGGGTATTAATCCCTCATTTCCAGGGAAGCTCATCCCCGGGAGTCATGTCCCATGCTGGGGGGAATGTAATGCCTTCATATGCTGAGTTTGGCTTGGGGAGAGGTCACATTTGAGCAACAAGGAGGCTCTCAGGTGGCATCCCTTAGGCACCCCATAACAGTAGGCTAAGTTTCAATTACAAGAGCAAAGACTCATAAGGCTAGTCATCAATAACAAGAACCCATCAGTGGACCCTCCTTTGTCAGACACTGCCCCTACACTCAGGGGACTGTTGCTGCTCCCTTGGAAAATGTGGCAGAGCTCTCCAGGCTGGGAATTCAATTTTCCCTCATTTATTTAGTGATTGTCTACCCACCATGACCATGCCCTACCCCTTGATCATTTGAACAATTTTATATATCTTTCATGTATATTCAGGTGAATTTCCTCCCATGAAAACCCCATCCCAGACACCCCCGACCAATGACCCTCTCCTGCCCCCACTGTAATCCTTCTGTGATCCAAACCTTCCCTGAAGATGAAGCCCATATTGTAGCCAAATGCAATTAATAGGAAAATGAAATAATAAAGATAAGTTTAAATATAAGATATAAAATACATGGAAACTTAAAAAAAAAACCTTAGTAATAAAATAAAATTAAAGGATTGGGATATTCAAAAAATGGGAAAAAACTAAAAAAAATTGAAACATTTTCCTTTTATCACCGCATTATCAGGTGTCCAGTCTGTACCGTGGCACCTGCCCCCTCTCACTCCCCAGTGTCTCCTGAATTTTCATTTAATTTTCAAAGAAGTTTTAGGTCACAACAAAGTCACACGCAGAAAACTAGAGACTCCCATATACCCAACCTCATTCCCATTTCCTCACCCCATATTAAAACCTTTTTTATGTGGATGGTAGCATTGTTATAACTGTTATACAGGTAGTGAAGCATAGCTACTAAACATTGTCAATGGTTTGCAGTATAGTTTACAATTTAGATGGTAAGGTTTAATAATTTTGATATTTACCATGTCCTGTGTCCATTACAGTAAGGTAATGAACAACATTTCCCATGACTACTAAATACCCCGTTTGATCTTTTTCTTCCTTCCTCCCCATCCCCCTGGGGCTCGTGACACTCCCCTGTCTTGATCATTGGATGACAAGATTCATATTTACAGGCAACAAGAGGTCTTGAAATGCTGATTATCCTCTCCTATTAGGATCCACCCTTGTGCCTAAGAGACACCCACCTATCTGTTTCTGGGTGAATCAGTCCTCCCCAAAATGGGGGTCCATTTAATACATTTTCAATAAAACAAATATCCCAGATAAACAAATTGAATGGGGGTAGGATGAAGGGAGAGAATAGGAGGATCAATTCCTCTGCTCTTCACAGATTCCTAAATTATAGGAGTGGTCCTATAATTCTTGAATAATAGGCTCACTATTATTCAATAGTGATTTTCTTTCTTTGTAATTGGAAGGAAGATTAGTATGCTACATTTTGTGGGTGGGCTCACTGCAACACAAAATGCATAAATTGCTGATTCCTTTTGGCTTTCCTTTTCAACTTACTTACTGGCCTCAAACCATCTTGGTGATTGCAGACATTAGAATGGAGCAAATGTGAAAATTGGAAAACTGTGTATTAAGAATTTTCCCCACATAAGCAGATATATATAATCTTTAATATCCCTACCAAGAAGTAGCTGAGTTTGCTGTCCACTAATCTTCCTTCAATTGATTGTTAGCATCTTGTACCTAAGACATTAAACAGGCCTTCTCAGTTCCACTTATAGAAATAAGACAATGTCTCATTGTGAAACCAGACCAGATGACATGGAGTGGGCACCCTGTTGCTCAGTAATCCAGTGATTTCCCCCTTAAGGACTGAAGATTGGACATGCCTGTGTGGTCAGCAGAAAAAGAAGGAATGGAAACCCCAGACTTAGGAGCCTACACATTGAGATCTAACTCTGAATGGTGATTGATTAAGCAAGGATAAGGATGTCATGCTTGAGGAAAAACAAAATTAAGGAGTGCATTCTGTTGCTCCTTTCAAGACCCTTGAAGAAATCGTGTGTCTAACAAAACTGTGCCATGAAGCACTCACTTGTTTTTTAATCTTTTTTTTTTCTTTCCCTGTATATAAATACCCCAACTCACATTCTCTCAGGGAACTAGGTTTGGCAAGATTCCCCCAATTCCTTGCTTGTGCACTTGCAATAAATTATCTTCTCACTGAGAGAAATGTTTCTCCTTTGTAGTGTGGAATCAGGCAGACCTTTCTATCAGAAATAGTGATGCTTACAGTTAAAATTTTGGTGAGTCAACCATGCTGCTCCAGGATTCAGCCTCCCAAAACATCCCCTATCCATGTCTCATCAGCCTCAGGACATCCCTGGATCCCTTGACTTTGTGCCTAGCAGCTGCCTGAGGATTTCCCTGGAGGACCAGAGCTGGAGATTTTGGACAAGTCTTCTGCCATTGGCAGACACTGGGTGCTTTGTATGAAGGTGGTTTTGAATCTGGGTCTCTCCCTGTGCTTGGTAAGTGTGTAAAGTCTCTCTTTTGTTCTAATCTTTTCTTACTCTCTTTTTGTTGATCTGCTTGTTCAGAGAAGACTGTTGAATTAACTTTGTTGGTCTGCTGGTATGGAGGAGAATGTTGGATTAGCTTTGTTGATCTGCTCATGCTGAATAGACTGTTGAGGTTTGAAATGATCTGAGGTTGTGAAATATGGACACGGTGGGTTTGTGTCCAGTTATCTGTGATCTCAGATTTGAGGGTCCCCTGTTGAATTTGGAATCTCAGTTTTGCTTTGAAGTTGGGGAACCTGTTGAATTTGAGAGGCTCCTACTCTTTGTTCTGTCTTTGTGACTTCTGTTGATGTTGCCTAGGTATGGGAAACTGTCAGGATGTGCTGGCTATATCTCCTCTAGATTGTACATTAGAAAATTGTTCTAAATTCAGAGGGGACCCCTTTAAGAAGATGAAAATGTTTTCTATTGCAACATTGCTGGACACAGTGTAAATTGGATGATGGTGAAAATTAAACTAAAAGTGATTCTATAAATTTCAATAATTTCGTAAAAGTAAATTTGTTGTGCACTAGGTATTTAAAATGAAGTTATGTTTGCATGTAATCAAATTGAGTCATTACTCTGACAAGCTTGTTTAATCTTTATTTTAATTGTGTGTTGTAAGAAGTTTACTTAAGGACAGTTTCCAAAATCATTTTGGTAACTTAAGTATGTAAGTTATATAGAATAATTTTTTTAAGTAAAGAAAAAGTAATTTTTTCCTTAAGGCATAATAACTAGTTATTAAGAAGGAGGAATATTATTATGGTTCTGTAAAGAAAAAAATCCCTCAGTTTTCCTTATGGCCAAGTTGAGAAAAAGACGTGCTTTAAAGGACAAAGAATACTGCTAAAGTATATACATTTATGAACATTAGTGTTATCAATATATTCATATTTTAATTCACAATGGAAAAATATACTCCAAAACTAAAAGCTCATAATACTTATATAAACCATGGAAAAGTTTAAATGTGATGTTATTTTGACAATGTTTTACATTTTAGGCACATTTTATTCTGATTAGAATTTTTATCAAGGTGTTAAAAACCACTTTTTCAATTTTGAATCAATAAATTACTCCTGGGGAAGCAGCTGTGGCTCAATTGGTTGGGCTCCCATTTACCATATGGGATGCCCTGGATTCAATTCCCAGGGCCTCCTGGTGAAGGCAAGTCGGCCCGCAGTGTGGTGAGCTTATGGTCCATGTGGCACAGTGAGCTTGTGCAGCAAGACGATGCAACAAAAGGGAGATAAACTGACACAGAAAAAATGCAAAGCAAATGGACACAGGGAGCACAAGCAGCAAGGAGGGGATAAATAAATAAATAAATAAATAAATAAATAAATAAATAAATCTTTTAAAAAGAAATTAAAAAAATAAATTTCTCCTGAACTTTGAGTTTGACTGTTAAGTGTACTCCTGAAGAATAAGCGAGAATATATGTATTAAATGTCTACCTGTCTAAACTGCTGAATTAGTGCTTAACTGCATTTGTATAGCTCAAGTATTCCTAACTGGTTGCTGGTTACTAATAAAAGTGTTTCCAAGAACATGCTCACATGTTACAGGCAGCCCTGATCCTAGAGGTGATTTTAAAAGCAGTAAAAATGAGACAAATGAAATGATGGAGAGCTTAGAAGCAGCCATACCAAAGAAGTGAGAATTATGAGTCAACTTAGTGAGCTTATGATTCTGTTGGTGTGTCTAACTCTGTCTGTGTCTTTTTGTTCAGTGTATATTTTCACAGCTCCAATATCAAATTAACAAATGGAAATTCTTAAAAGCTCTATTCAAATTGCTAAAAATATATAAGCACTTATATAGGTAAATGGGTATTCCTGAAGCCCAAATTAGAAAAGCCAAACAGGATAAAAAGTCATATAAAATGTGGCTAAAGAAACTATTTAAAGGGAAGAAACTAAAAAAGTTTGTCCTGAATTCTTCCATATTCTTTCTATAGCCTATCCTATCCCCCCCAGGGTCTTCTCCTAACCTTCACTCAATTTGAGTAAGTCATTAAAACCAGCTTAGAAAACTAAAGGGATGGGCTGTGTGTGGAAAGATAGGGGAGATGTGAGTTCAGATTTGAAATCTGTCTACTAAGCCTGGAAATTAACATGATAGGGACAGAGGGATATTATAGAATAAATCTTGTTTTCTATAGTCTGTCCTGTAATTCCTCAATTAAATTTTAACAGCTTTGAGATGAAAGTAATAATCCAAAGGCCAAATTTCAGTAAGTAAATAAAAAAGTGCTTGTAATCTATGAAAAGTTTTTTCTAAATTAGGATTAAAACAAAATAATTAGAATATAGTCTCCATATCCTGATAACCAATATGCTTTTGAGGTTTTTCACAATTTTAAGGCATTATGAAAATGAAAATATTTTAAGCTATGGAGGAAGAAGACAAAAGAAAACATTTCTTATTATTTTTATTTTATTTGAGTGTAATCTTGATAGGTATATATGGATACTAATAAAATAAGGTAGTATTAAGTCTGTTAAATATCTAAGATGATGAAAATTGTAAGTTTTTAGCCAATAAAATTATTATAAGCCTTTTTCAAAAATAATAGTTTTTGCAAAAATTGAAATGAGTATTTTTTTCTCACAGAACATTATAAGGGATATGAGACTTAAGTGGATATAGAAAGAAATAAAAGCTTCGTGGAAAAGAATTCATAGTCAATGATGACTAAAACTTTGATAAGCTCATTTAAGTTTTGTCTTAAGATAAGATGGTGGGTTTTCATAAAATCAGAGTGGAAATATGTAGAACTTGGCTTAAATGAATATGAGAAATTATAGAAGGTAGCATTAAAGTAAGGGAATGTGCTTTGAATGTGTTTTGAAAAGGTTACATTTGTCTTAAGATGAAGTAACTATAGTGTACGTGGTTATAGATGGTTATGGGAAAATTTTAAAAACAATTTCTAAACTGAAAGCTTACAATGTAAATGATTGATTCTGGAAAATCATTAAGTAGAAATCTAGGAGTTGATATTAATAACAAATGTATAGCAGAAAAACCTAACACCACCTCAATTTATTATGACCAATGGTAACTAAGATTTGTTTACCAAATAGTGTACTAAAATTTGACTTTCACTCTGTTTAAGTAAAAAAAAAAAAAAAGTTTTCTTCCAGTACAGCTGAAGTTTCATTGTGGTAAACAGTATGTTTCTAAAAGTGAAAACAAAAAAGAAATTAAATGTGTAATTTAATTATATATTTGGAGATTATATTAAAATTTTTCTTGAAGGCTTTTAAAGTTCTCACTGTCTATTTTTTCCTAATACTGATCTGCATGGTGATATTGATGGTTATCATTTTAGTTATTCTTAGAAAAAAGTGATGTTGTGAAAACAACCATAACCTCTTATCAGTTACACTATTTTGCTCTGAAATTTCTCTAAAAAAGCATGCAGTCAACCCATCATAAACAAAAATGGACTTTAATGGGGAAGCAGAGCAAAAGTTTGTGTTATGTTTTGCATGTTGATTAACATAATCTTTAAAAGATTAAAATTAAAAAAAAACAATGCTTCTGCTACAAATAGTAAAGATTTCTAAAAACAGCTTTATTTAAAGAAATTAGGGCCTAGATTGTAAGCTCTTGCAGCAGTCACTTTTATTCCTGAATTCTGATATCTAATTGTTATTTCTAAATCCTGAGACACTTTACACTTTATGTATAAACTAATATCACCCTAGAAGTTTTTAAGTACCTCTATGACACCTGGAACCAATAGTTAAAGTTAGCCTGCTCTAACAGTAATGAAGAAGCAGCCCTATGGCTACACAAAAAGAGCAGCCATAAAGGAGCTGCCATGTGGTGGTGCTTACCTAAGGCACTAGGCATTCTTATTAAATATGTTGATCTAGTTCACATCATACAAGATTGTGAGGCCTGTTTTGGGCTTTGGCCATGAATAGTTCCTTACAGCAGTGGACATATCCATAAAGCCACACACTAAGGGGACAGACTTCAGTGGTGTAGATATGAAGTGCATTTAAATTAGGCCCCCAGTGCCATGCATAGTGTTTCTCCATTTGAGTTATTGGCTAGATTGGTCACTACAATCCTTAAAACAATAAAGGTGTCTGCCACATCTCCTGTACATTCTCTTGATGTAAATGGAAATATGTTGCTGCTTCAGACTTCTTAGGTTCTGCCAGCCTGTGATGGCTCAATATCACTAGTTTACAATGGACATTGCCTCCATAGTAGTTATTTCATAGTGCAGGAGGGTACTATGAGCCAAGGTTGTGGAACACTGGAGCCTACCTTCCTGTTATCTCCAGGATCAACAGTGCTGCAATATGCTGACTGTGTGAGGAGTATACGAAGTGGAGCAGTTAATTATCAGAGTAATGTGAGTAGAACCTAAACAACACAATTGGCATTACAGCTTGCTCACATAGAAAGATAACGTGGTACTGCAAACCTGGAGTTTAGAGATATTAACTGCAGCTCAAAAAGAAACTTGTGCATTGATTAATATTAAGTACTGTACCTGGTAAATATGATAATATCACCTAGCTCTCTTAAGTACTGCCTTTATTTTATTTGCCATATATTTGTCTTGTTATTGCCAAATTGTTTTTGTGAGTTTATGTCTAGAGCTTCCTCCAAAATGACATGAGAATTTTCCTTGTCCATGGTCAGTAGGTAACTACAGGAGATGAAACCTTTGCCCATTTCCTTCTTAAGAATGAGAAGAATATAATCACAAGTGGGGATTTGATAGTTGGAAAACTGTATTAAGAATTTTTCCCACATAAGCAGTTATAAAATTTCTAATAACCCTTCCTAAAAGTAGCTGCACTGACTGTTCATTAATCTCTCAGTAGCTTGTTAGCATCTTGTACATAAGACATTAACCAGACTGTCACAGTTCCACTTACAGGAATAAGACATCTCATTGTAAAACCAGACCAGATGGCATCAGGGGGCACCCTGTGGCTCAGTAAATCAGTGACTTTCCCCTTAAGGACTGAAGGCTGGACATGGTTGCAAAAAGGAGCAGAAAATGAAGTTATGGAAGCCCTGAATTTAGGAGCCTGCATAATGAGATCTGACTCTGAGCTGTGACTGATAATCACTGAAATCCAAATAACTTAGTAAAGATTTCTATTTACTAATAGAATAAAGCTGACATGCTTGAGGAGAAACAAAATTAAGGTGTGCTATCCTGTTCCTCATTACAAGACCCTTAAAGAAATCTTGCATTTTTGCTGATCTGACAAAAGTGTGTCATGTGCCTTCACTTGTTTTCTTTTCTTTTCCTTTTTTCTTTCCCTGCATATAAAAACTACAAATCACATTCTTTCAGGGAAGTTGTTTTGGAGAGATTCCCCCAGTTTCTAACTTGTGCACTCACAAGTAAATCACCTTTACACTGAGAAAAATGTTTTTCCTTTGTGATGTGGGATCAAGTGGGCACTTCTCTTGGAAATAGCTTTGCTTATGGTAATAAAAGGATGGAGGCAGCAGTTCCCAGGCCTAGGAGAGCTGGAGGTACGGCCAGGATTGGAAGAATGAGGATGGGCAGTAGTGACAGTGCAGTGGACACCGCTGCACCTGCCACCAGGGACAAAGACAAAAGGCTTGCTGGGGCCAAAGTCTAATTGTATCTTTCTGTAATACAAGTTTTGCTGCTAAAATACTTAGGCTCTGTTGGAGTTTGTTGTAAGGGCTGTATTTCAGCTTCAATGGTTTCCTTGCATCCTGATCTTCATGCCTTCAGTGAGAAATGTGCTGTTTGAGTTGAATTTCTCAATTAACATGAACATCACAGATTTCCCAATGAAATGTCTTGTTCTGTAGTCATAACCCCTTATTGCCATTCTGCATCTTTAATCTTGAACCAGGTCTAGGAGAGGACTTAATTAGACCAGCCCCATTATGCATTTATGCAATGGTCTTATGTTATATGCCTCTACCTGTGGCAGGGAGTTCACAGCCACTTCGCTATGAACAATAAAATACTTTTTGGCTTTTTCTTCTTCTGATTCACAAACAGTACTGGGAACTCCATTTGTGCTCTTGTAGGATGAAGTTGCTGTCCCTGGTGTTGTGCCAGATGGGAGCAGAAATGAGCTACTTTCTGAACTTGATAACATCCCTTCATCTTCTGATTTGTCAGAGCTGTTTCCTGTGATTGTAGTGATGGTGCAGCTGGGATTAGCCTTTGTGGTGTCCTTGGAAGAAACTATTTTTGGTTTATTTTTCTTGCTTTTAGCTTAGCACATTTATTTCCTTTTTAGTGTGCCTTAGCCTGGATATCAGTGCTAAAGCACTGATGTTTAGTGCTACTTTCCCTAAGAAAATACAAATCCTTGTGCATGACTCCTCAGATGAATATTGTCATTTTGGTTGTAGGAAGATTAGGCTCTACCTCTGAGAGCATCACATAGAAAGTAGCATGGGTAGAAGAGTCAGACAAATGGTCATTTCTCCCTGACCTCCTAAATGCAACAGGCAAGGATTCAATGAGTTCAGTGTTCATGGAGAACAAAAAGGGTGCAGATTCTCTTGGGTCCTTCTACCATGAAGGATATGGTTGTACCAGTTCATTAAAAAAAAGAAAACAATTTTAGTGGCTATAGCTGTAGCAGCAAGAGGACTGGACATTTCAAATGTGAAATATGTTATCAATTTTGACTTGCCAAGTGATATTGAAGAATACGTACATCACATTGGCAAGAGAGGAAGTATAGGAAACCTTGGACTTGCCATCTCATTCTTTAATGAGAGGAACATAAATATCACCAAGGATTTGTTGGATCATCATGTTGAAACTAAAGAAGTGCCATCTTGGTAAGCAAGTATGACTTACTAACACCACTACAAGGGTAGCAGTCATGGATGTTCTAAGAGTAGTAGATTAAGTGGAAGATTTGGTGCCAGACTATTAACAAAGTAGTGGTGCCAGCAGTTCTAGTTTTAGTAGCAGCCATGCAAGCATCAGTCACAGTGGTAGAGGTGGTCATGGAAGCAGTAGATTAGGTGGAGGGGGCTAAGGAGGCTTTTACAACAGCAATGGATATGGAGAAAATTGCAACTCCCAGAGGAATGACTGGTGGGGCAACTGAAACTTCTTTACAGCAGATCACCTTGCCAAACAAACTAATATGGAAAGCACATGCAACTTACCCAGAATATAACCTGTGTAGCTTCAAGAACTTGCAGTACATTATCAGCTGTGATTCTCCACTGAAATTGTTTTTAAGGGATATTGAAGTCACAAGAAGAACTGAAAGAAACAATGAGCATCCAGGTTCAGAAGGTGGTTTGAAGACTTCATTACTGTAGTTTCAATTAACTCCCCTCCTGCATACCCCATTCCTAACTGCATTTATAATTTTGTGACTGAGGATCATTTGTTTGTTAATGTGCCTTTAACTTTATTCAACTTTTATTTTTGATGTCCTGTTGGCTCAGTCATGCACAAGACATCAATTTTTTTGACAACATAACTGTACTGAACCAGGGCTAAAATCAAACCTTGGCACCCAGGTATGATACAACTTAACAGGAATCATTGATTCATCCATAAATATAAGGAAAAAACTTATGGGATAGCCTTCATTAGGGCTTTTTGATAATTCCAGATAGAGGAAAACAATACACATCTTGAAGCATATTGATGGAATTAGTTTCTAATGTGGCAAACTGTATTAAGTTACAGTTCTGATTTTCTCACTCTATTGGATAGGTATTTAGAAACTGACAGTCTTTAAACAAGCCATTGAAGTCATGATGAAATCATGTATGAACACATGAATATATATTCAAAGCACTGTTTTCAAAATTTAATGCAAGTAAATACAGCAGTTCTTATTTCAATGTTCAGGCAGATCATTAAATATGAGCTATCTAAATGTGGGCATACTATTACAGAGAAAGTTTCAAGTTCAGATAACTTGAAACAGGTTTGTAGGAGAATTCATCTACATTAAATATCTGCCATAAAGGATATTGAAATGGTAGAATGGCTGACCACAGCAATGCCCAGACCTTGTTAGGGCCCTGGATGATTTTTGGTCTAATAACCATAACACATGCTAGTGTTGATGTTTTTTGGTCAATAGGTATGAACAGGAAGAATTGTGCAGCAGGCTTTACTTTAAATGCCAATTCACATTACTTTATTCAAGCTGTGTTGAGATGTTAAATTGGCTTACTATAGACTTTGTAAAAGTGGCTCCAGAGGAGTAATAAATTGAAAACTTCAGGTCACTCAGGTTGGAAAATGTACATAATTGCACAAGGTGTCAATTTTGCTCTACAGTGCAGTTTTAATAAGTTTTAGTTGCACAATTTTCATTTGTGTTTACAGTCTCTTTATGCTAAATCTTGTGAAAGATGATGAGAATTGCCCACTACTAAAATGCCTCTGCCACTTTGAATTCTGGGCTGATTTTGTGGCCAGAATGTGATGATCAAAACAGTCTTTTTACAATGGCATAGGAAGATGGAAAAAATTCCCTAAAGTGAAATAGATTTTCAAGTGTATTGTTCCTTGTTCTAAAACTTTTATTAAATAGGTGCGCTTGACATATTGAGGTCATTTGTTGTGGTGCTATTTCAATTAGTCTAGGTTTAGGCCCTTGTACCTTTTGCCCATAACTTTTTACAAAGTACTTCTTTTATTGCACATTCTGAGAATTTTGTATATATGTCTTGTGTGCACATCCTTAAACTTCCAATCTTATTTTGTCTCTTGGAGATTGTTGAACTCAGCTTGTTTAGGAAAGGGAGGGGACTAGATTCAAAAATTTATTTGGAATCATGGGAATGATAGTTGGGAAGAAAACTATTTGCACATGACAGATTTCTAGATACTTTTTGCCACTGGTTGCATGTAATATTTATGGAACATTTTGACAAATATTAATTATTGTAAGTCTAAAAGCGATTCTTTAAAAGTTTAAAGACACTTGACCAAAAGACAGTGCAATGTCAGAACTGTGTGGGAGGGAGTGTGGTCTATGATGTGAACTGTGGTCTATGGTTGGTGGCAAGTTCCCAGGATGTGTAAGTCCATTGAGGGTGGTGGGCCACACTTGTGGGAGATGTTTGTGTGGGATGTGGTGGGAGGTGTGGGAGGTGGGCAACATGGGAATCCCACTGGGTTCCATGTAATATTTTAGGTAACCTAAGCACCTCTTAAAATATATTTATATATATATAAATAACATTTTTGTAAGCAAATGCACATATATGCATATATATTCATATATCATTTTACAAATATTGGTATGTATTGTGAAAATTTTGATTTTTACCAACGATAAAAAATAAATAAATTTTTAAAAAAGAGTGCAAAAACATTGGCACATGAATATTGAATGTCACATATGTGAAATTATATATTTTGGTGGTAGTGTGAGCTTGTAATTTTAAGTCATATTAAACTCTTAAGTAAAATTAAGCAGACCCAGCATTGGCAGAGGAGCCAATTCTCTTCAACACTTCTTATTTTCCTTTTTTTAAATAGCAAGCATGCTAATGGGTGTGAAATATTATGTTTTTGTGGTTTTGATTTTCTTTTCCTGGTAGCTAATGATGTTGAGCTTCTTTTCATGTGCTTCCTGGCCATTTGTATATCTTATTTGGACAGATGTTTGTTCAAGTTTTTTGCCCATTTTTAATTAGGTTGTTTGTCTTTTTGTTATTAAGTTGAAGGATTTATTTCTATATACTAGATATTAAAAGTTTAGTGTAAATGCAGATTTCAAATATTTTATCCTATTTTGTAGGTTGTCTTTTTTACTTTCATGTTAAAGTCCTTTGAGGAACTAACGTTTTTAATTTTCATAAAGTCCTATTTATTGTTTTTTCTTTTGTTGCTTGTTGATTGTAAAGTCTAAGACACCAATGTCTAACACAAGGTCATGAGGTGTTCCCTTACATTTTCTTCTAGGAGTTTGATATTTCTGGCTCTTATATTTAAGTATTTGATCCATTTTGAGTTGATTTTTTAATATGCTGTGACGTAGGTTCCCTCCTTTTATTTATTTATTTATTTATTTTGCAAATGGAGATCCAATTTTGTCAGCACAATTTGTTGAAGAGAATATTCTTTCCCAATGGAGTAGCCTTTGCAATCTTATCAAAAATCAGTTGACCACGAGTGTGAGGGTTGATTTCTGAGCTATCAATTCATTTCCATTGGTGCATATGTTTGTCCTTGTGCCAGTACCATGCTGCTTTGTTTATTGTGGCTTAGTAATAGGTTTCAAGATCAGAAAACTTGAGTACTCCAAATTCACTCTTCTTTCTCAAAATGGATTTATCTATTTGGGGACACTTACCCTTCCATATAAATTTGATGATTGTTTTTTCCATTGGTGCAAAGAAGGTTGTTGGAATTTTGATAGGGATTTCATTGAATATATAAAATGCTTTGGGTAGTATTGACATCTTAATGATATTTAGTCTTCCAATCCATGAACACAGAATGTCCTTCCATTTATGTACATCTTCATTAATTTCTTTTAGCAATGTTTTATAGTTTTCTGGGTATAAGTCATTTACATTCTAGGATAGATCTATTCCTAGATATTTGATTCATTTAGTTGCTATTGTGAATGGAATTTTTTTGTGAATGGAATTTTTTATTGATTTGTGGTTTCTAATGTTTATTGCAACATTATGAGGTGTTGCTCTTGTACCCCACCACCTTGCTGAATTCATTTATTAGCTCTTGGAACTTTGTTGTATATTTATGATTATTTTCTTCATATGGGATCATATCATCTGAAAATAAGGAAAGTTTTACTCTTCTTTTTCATTTTGGCTGTCTTTTATTGTTTTCTTGCCTAATTGCTTCGCAAGAACATTATCCAGGACATTGTTGAATAGCAGTAGTGACTGCGGGCATCCTTGTCCTTTTCCTGATTTTAGAGGGAAAGCTTTCAGTCTTTCACCATTAAGTAAGATAACTGGGCTTTCTGTATATGTCCTTTATTATGTTGGGAAGCTTTCTTCTATAGCTTGTGTTCTAAATGGTTTTAGCAAGAAAGTGTGCTATATATTGTCAAGTGTATATTCTGCTTTGATTTAGATGATCGTGTATTTTTTTTTCCTTCATTCTGTTAAGGTAGTGTATTAGTCAGGGTTCTCTCAGGAAACAGAATGAACAGGAGATTTCTGCCAATAATATGAGATTTTATAAGGGTCACTCATGCAACCATGGGGATGCACAAACCCAGGTTCCGCAGGCAGGCTGCAAATCAGGGGCTCCAATGAAAGTCCAATGAAAGGTCCTTGATGAGTTTCTGGGAGAAGTTGGCAGTCCAAAGACCAGCTGGAAAATTCTCTCTGAATGTTGAAATCACATCCCCTTTTAAGGCATTCAACTGATTGGATAAAAGCATCATCCATTGTTGATGCAATCTCCCTGATTGATGCAGATGTAAGCAGCCATCCACGTAGTAAACTCACTGGTGACCAAAGACCATAAATTCTCTTGTATTACAATTAGCCCAGTGCTTGCTTAACCAAATGCCTGGAAACAACTACTTGGCCGAGTTGACACATTAACCTCACCATCACAGGTGGTGTATTACACTATTTTGATCCACCCTTGCATACCAGGGATCAATACCACTTGATCATAGTGTATAATTCTTTTAATATGATGTTAGATGGTGCTTACTACTCTTTTTTTGAGGATTTTTTGCATCTATATTCATAAGACATATTGGTCTGTAGTTTTCTTTTCTGCTGGTATCTTTATCTGATTTTGGAATGAGGGTGATGACCTCATAAAATGATTTAAGGTGTGGTCCCTGCTCTTCAATTTTCTGGAAAAGTTTGAGCAGAATTAGGGCAAAGTCTTCTTGGAATGTCTAGTAGAATTCCCAGGTTAAGTCATTTGGTCCTAGGCTTTTCTTTTTAGAGGAGGTTTTTGCTTACTGATTCAATCTCTTTACTATTAATTGCTATGTTGAGATCTTCTTTTTCTTCTTGAGTGAATCTAGGTAGTTTGTGTGATTCTAAGAATTTGTCCATTTCATATAGGTTATCTAATTTATTGGTATCTTTTTAATTTCAGGGGGGTCAGAAGTAATGTCTCCCTTTTCATTTCTGATTTTCCTTATTGTATCCTCTCTCTTTTTAAATGTGTCTGCCTAGCTAAAGTTTTGTTGATTTTGTTCATCGTTTCAAAGAACCAACTTTTGGTTTTCTTGTTTCCCTCTATTCATTTTGTTGCTTTCTATTTCATTTATCTGTGCCATAATATTCATTATTTCTTTTGTTTCTGCTCACTTTAGGTTTGCTTTGCTCTCTTTTTCCAGTTCTTACAGGTTTGAGGTTAGATCTCTGATTTGAAGTGTGTTTTCTTTTTTTAAATGTAACCATTTAGTGCTATAAATTTCCCTCTCAGTACTGTCTTTTCTGTGTCCCATAAGTTTTGGTATGTTGTATTTTTATTTTCATTTGCCCCAAGGTATTTCCTAATTTCTATTTTGATTTCATCTTTAACTCATTAGTTTTTTAAGAGTATGTTATTTAATTTCCACATATTTGTGAATTCTTCTTTTCTCCCACCATTACTGATTTCTAGCTTAATTCCTTTGTGGTCAGAGAATATACATTGTATGATTTGAATATTTTTGAATTTATTGAGACTTGTTTTGTGACACAACTGTAGTCTATCCTGGAGAGTGACCCATGTGAACATGAGAAGAATGTGTTTTCAGTTTTCATTGGGTAGAGTGCCCTATGTATATCTGTTAGGTCTAGTTGATTTAATGTATCATTCAAGTCCTATACTTTCTTATTGCTCTTCTGACTAGATGTTATTGAGAGTGATGTGTTAAAGTATCCTACTGTTAATGTAGGATCATCAATTTCTCCCTTAAAATCTGTCTATATTTGCATTTTGGGGCTCTGCTGTTAGGTGCACACATATTTATAATTGTTATATTATATGTTCAATTGTCCCTTTAATCAATATGTAATGACCATCTTTGTATCTTGTAACTGTTTTGACTTAAAGTCCATTTTATTAAACATAAAGTCTATTTTTTTTGGTTACCACTTTCATGGCATATATTTTTTCCATCATTTTACTGTCAACCTACTTATATCTTTTACTCTAAGATGAGTCTCTTGGAGATGCATGTAGTTGGCTCTTGCTTTTTAAAATTAATTCTGCCAATCTTTGTGTATTGATTGGAGTGTTCAAACCATTCAAATTTAGTCACTAATGATAAAAGAAGACTTTCTTCTGCCATTTTGCTATTTAGTTTTTGTAAGCCTTATACCTGTTTTGTTCTTCACTTCCATTAAAACCAATTTATATATTATTTGCTTTCAACAAGGCATTTTTATTCTGGACCCCTTGCAAGAGGAGGGCTTTGTCTCTCAGTGGTTATGCCCACCTTGATGGTTCTGCAGTGTGGAGTGTGTAAAGGTCACATAACACACTGTATTTTTGGCAGGAATAACTTCTGGTGGAAGATACCTTGAAAATTGCTTCCACTTTTACAGAGATTAAACTAAGTTGTTCTTTGCGTCATAATTAATTACCTCCCAGCAGGAACCATTGAGCTGTTCATTATACAATCAAATCCAGGTCTACATGATGCAGGACTTTGAACTATGACTGTAGCCTCTCTGTGGTACTAGTTTCTGACTTCGCTTGCAGCTCTCAAATGCATTAGACCCCCACCTCCCTGAATATATCCAGCCCTTGCCCTAATCTCCCACTGCTGACTCACCACTCATCAGTGGATGTGTTCAACTTGACCCTCATTTACCAAGCCCTTGCCCTGGAATTGACCTATGGTTGCAAAAGGACACAGATATCTTTTGAAGAGCTCACAGGCTGTTAAGAATATTAGGGAAAAAGTTTTAACAATGCATGTATGAGAAGACCCTTGACATTGTCCCATTAACCTTGCAGTTGAGCCTCATAAGAGCCCCTACAGTTAGATAGTGAATGTGCTACATTCTTTGTTTTACTTTGCATTATCACAATGGGAATGTATTATAACCAATGTTAATGCAAATATCTATATATTTAACTTCTACTTTTGCTAAATGTGAAACAGGTTTTAGGTCCCCTGTTGTTTTTTGTCTTATTTTACCAAAGGATTCCAATACAAAGTACTGGAAATAAGTTGTTGTTTTTATCAGGAACTTGTTCTGAGTCTTCAAAAATGCCCAAATCAAGGCACCATCAGATATGCTTTTTCATGAAAGCCAGCTGTAGGTCACCGTGGTGTCCTTCCACATGGTAAGGCAAGATGGTCCCTGCCTTCCCCTCCATAATCTACCAACTACTGGAGCTCATATGTGGAGGATCAAGCATATGGCTTGTATCTTTCGTGGCCTCCTTTCTCAGCCTCAACTACTCTACCTTCTCCCTGAGCCCAGCTGTGTGCAATTACACATATGGCTTATCTTTTCAACCTTGAGCTGCTTTGTGAGGCCAGCCTCTTGGGAGCTTCATACCTCAGCTTTAGCTGCTAGCAATCCTTGATTCCTCTCTCACACAGAATGGAAGAGCTCCCTTTTCTCTGTCTCCTTTCTTTCTGTCTCCATTTATTAAGTCTCCAGAAAGAGGGCAGAGACCCAACCTGAGTCATGTCTCACTGTCGTAGTCCAATCAAAAGTGACCTAATCAAGGTGTCTTAACTAAATCTAATGCAATAAAAGGGTCTCACATCTACAAGAATGTATTAATTCAAAAACATATATACACATATATATACACATATATATATCTACACATATATATACATACATATATATATATTTGATTCACTAAATTCAAACTGACTCAGTTCTGGTCTAACTGCAAGAATGTCTTGATAACATTCTATACTCTGGTTTTCAATGAATTTTGTTTTTTCTTTCCAGTATAAAATGGCACCCATGGATACAATATAGGTTGTGATTGATACACATTGAGACATTCCCAGACTAGCCTTTGTCTCTAAAATATGTAATTACAGCTTCTCAGTGAAAATGTAAAACTACTTTTTAGAGAGCTGTCTTGACATCCTCATTACTTAGAGTGTAGGTGAGAGGATTGAAGATGGGTATCAGTGTGGTACAAAGCACAGACATAACCTTGCCCATTTCTGAGGAGTAGCTGGGGCCTACAGCCAGATAAGTATCTATCAACTGTTGTGTTGGACAATTGTGACCACAGTGAGGTGAGTGGAAAAGTTGGAGAAGGCTTACCTCTTCACATTGACGGCACAAATTTCAGGATGCTGGAGATGAAAAAGCCATAGGACAACATGGTGAGCAGGAATTCAACTAAGCATAGAAGACATATTCACAATGGTTATGACGTCATTCATATATGTGAAGGAATAGGAGAGCAACAGCACAGTGTGGATCTCACAGAAGAAGTGATCCATCACATTGGGCACACAGAAGTTCAGCACAAACACCAGGCAGGTGTTGACTCCATGACCAAGTAAGCTGATAACCCATACAACTCCACTAGCAATGCACACCTGGGAGCTTGTCATGGGGCCATGGTGCAGAGACTAGCAAATGGCCACTTAGGTGTTGTAGCTGTTTGGCAGTTTGATGTAATTATAAATTCCAAAAATATTTATTGGATTATGCTTATAAACTGGTATGCTAATGTGAGCATGATTAAGTTATGATTAGGGCATTAACTGGGCCACATCAGTAGAGTGTTGAGCCCCACCCCTTGGTGGGTGGGGGAATCAAATATAAAAGGCATGGCAAGAACAGAGTTGAAGCAGTTTTGATGTTGGAGTTTTGATGTTGGAGAGAAGGCCCCAGGATAAAGACAAGCCATTTGCCTGAGAATTAACAGCTGGCATTGTGGAGAGAAGCCAACCCTAGAGAGCCTACTAGTCTACAGTTGACCTTGTGGAGGAAACAGAGGAGCAAAGCCCAGAGAGAAATGCAGCCCAGGGAATAGAGGAACCCAAGAAGCCTGAACCATAGCAAACATCAGCAGCTGTCTTGCTCCAACATGTGGCTATGGACTTTGGTGAGGGAAGAGATTTATGCTTTATGGCCTGGTAGCTGTAGACTTCTACCCCAAATAAATACCCTTTATAAAGACCAACCAATCTCTGGTATTTTGCATTAGCACCCCTTTGGCTGACTAATACAGGTGTCATATGTTATGACAGTGAAAAGCAGCACCTCTGCTGTGAATGATCATAACAGGAAGCACACCTTGGTCATGCAACCCTGTAAGGAATGGTTTTATTCTCCATGACCATGATTTTGAGCAACTTGGCTGCAAAGTTTCATGCACAGACAACATTCAACAGAGATAGACTGATGAGAGAAAACTATGTGGGGATGTGTGAAACCTGGGGCAGAAAGTGATGGCCACCATTATGAGGAAGGGAGTTGCCACAGGGTGTCTTGGTATAGAGTGAGAGGAAGAAGGTGAAGAACAGAAAGCTGTGGCTTTTCTGAGAATCCCTGATGGACAAATTACATCACCAATATCTGGATACTTATGGCCCTTGAATAGTTTGTTCAGACTCTTTTTGCTCTATAGCTGAGCAAGAGAGAAATGTTTTAAATCCATGGTCAATACAGTTAGGTCAAGATAACTTCATGTGTCAGGATCTCAAAGATATTAAATTAATTTTATCAATCATTAAATGCACCTATCACCAGCTAACATGGTTCTCCTAAAGAAGCAGGCTGGCAGGGTGCAGATCATGAAGCAATCTCTCCATGCCATTGCCTAGTTTAGTCCCAACATATTTAATTTTCTCATAGCCATTCTCATCCCCAAACACTTCTTTCCACAGAGCTTTGATGAGCCTTCCAAAGTGCAATGACCAATTTGTGTTACTGTTGAGGGGTTGCCGTGTCCTGCAGTAATCAAAGTATGAGCCCTGATATCCTCATGGATCTCGAATGAAGAGTCTGGTAACAATCTACAGAGAGGTATCACAGCAAGAGCAGTCCATGAGGTCTTTCCCTGACTGTGAGGAACCAGACTTTGCCCTCGTGCTCTGAAAGAGTCCTTTTTATACCTCTGCTTGTACACATACTTTTGCATCATGTGACCAAGCACCCAGGAATCAGCTCTACTCATGCACAGAGGAATCTGATGTGGAGCCTGGGGTTTAGGGCTTAGGTAAGGTGCTTTTCTTAGGAGGAACTGAGACAAATCCAAAAGATGGTGAAATCCCACATGCAGAAGTCAGATAAAACATGGAATTGGCAGGAAAAGCTAAGTTTCCAAGGGGATGACCTCTGTGGACTCAGTCTGAGAAGTTCCTCAGAAAGTAAATGCAGGAATGCAAGATGGCACCCTCCAGACTCATGCAAGATCAGAAAACACTGAGTGCTGGGTGCAAGGAGAAGCTAACAATGAAACACTTGTTAGGGTCAAAGGCAGAAACACAGAAAAGCAGCACAACAGGGGGATCTGAAGGGCTTTCTAGAGTTCATGTTGATGTTCTGCTCCTCCTGCAGCATAGTCCTGGAAGGATGCATCCCAGTCAGCTAGGCCAGCCAACAGAAGCCTGGTAAAGGCACCAGCAACGAAGCCAGTGGTGTTAGAGACATCTCTTTCACATTATGCACTATGGCCATAGTTCCCTATGACCTTCAGAATATAATTGAAACTTAGCCTCCTGTACATGGTCCTTTAACATCTGGTCACCTCCCCCCTTTCAATGTCCTCTCCTTGCTGTTCCTGATTAGAGGTGAATTCTCACAATCTTCAACCCAACTAATTTTGTGTCACCATTTCAGAAATAAGCACAATTGCAGATGTGTTTCAGCATTATATCCTCACATGCATTATACAGGAACATGAGCACCCTGCAGGCAATTCTAAGTCCTTTTCTGATTGGCTTCCAGGACTCAGGCTTGGCAATGGGCCTGCATCTTTTCAAACTATCTAAGCTAGGAGGAAGTGCTGCTGTACAAACCCTGGGTGGGGAACCTCTCCTCCTCCCAGTCCTTGATTTTGTGAATGGCAATTTCTTCATAAAGTTCACATATCCTGACTCTCAAGGTGAGAGGGCAGACAGGATGGGAGAGAAGGGACCAGGAGGGAGGATTGTGGGGGGAGGGTATCTCTGGGGCAGGCCATCAGTCCTGGTATCTTGGCTGTCTTTCACTAGTGGGAGTCAAGTAGCAGATGGACCCAGAAGCATCCACTGCAGGTTTCCCAGGCCTACAGAGGGACAAGTACAAACCCAGGTTGCCAGGACCTGATGTGGACAGTGAATCAGAAACACAGCAAAAGGTTTCCAGCTCCCATTAATCACAGCATAGGTCCTTTCCAGAGCCTTTGGAGGGAGCAACTGCACATGCCTCAATGCCCTGGCTCTCAGGTGTGGATGTAGTTCTCTGGCTTACCAGCTTCTTCCTTGCTACCATCTCCAACTACAGGTTCCCTGTTCATACATTGCATGCAGTCCTGGAGCTGTTTTGTTAGTGGAATGCTCTGGGTTTCTAGGTGCTTGGCTATGTTGCATAAAGGAATTTAAGGACATGCCATAGGGTAGGCAAAGGAGTAGTTTACTAAGAGACAAGAAAAGAGATAGTACATATCCCAGACACAGGGGCATGTGAGCTACAGGGTGAGTGTGCATGTGGGAAACTGGAGTAAGCCTTTTTAAGGCACTTCCTTTTCCCCCTTTGCCATATTGAGGAGGGACCTTAGCTATTTGCTGTCCTGATTAGTTGCATTTCTATCCTTACTTGTTAGCTTTCAAGTGACCATTGGGGAGGTCTTTCTGTTTGGAGTTATCCAGGGCCTCTTTTGAGCCCAGGAGTTTCAAATAGGACTTCATGACCAGTGTCTTGGTGGGCTTTATGGCTGTAATGTTTACAGCCTTCCTTCAGGGGGAGTTTAGGTGAGGTCTCATGGCTATGATCTGACCAAGGAGGTCCCAGCTGTTACAGCTTTATTCCAATTAACAACCTTTCTTTGTCTTCTATACTAACCTGCCTCAACTGCTTCCTCAGAGAGTTTACATTCTTATTCTTAAAGGGGAGCTGAAGGGCAATGGTCATTCTTCTGTAGCTGCTTCCTGATGGACAGGGACAGTAGTCCCTGCCTGACAGGGTGTGAAACTCTCTGGCTATTATATTGATGTTGAGGGAAGGCTGGTCTAGCACCATGTTTGGAACAGGATGAAATCTCTGCATCATTAATACCTTGTTCTGGAAGGCATTGATTCTGTAAGAAAGAAACTTAGAATTTTAAATATACATGGTCCTTATAAAAGGATAAAGTAGATTGTGGTAAGCAGATCCCAAAAGGGGGCCAGCCATGACATACTGGACCATGGGAGCAAGAGACACCAGTTGCCTCCAGAGGCTACATCATCCCCAGGTTGATGGGCTTGATCTTGTAGGTTTCAAATGCTGTCTAGGACTGTTCTGGAATGATTTACATAGAAACAACATTCCTCCTTGATGAATAGGCAGATTCCTCCCTGTGCTGCTGTTAGCATGTTTAGGGTTCTGTGGTTTTGCAACACCATGGTGGCAAGGGAGTCTATTTGTTGTCTAAGGTCTTCTAAGTCACAGGTAGTTTCTTCTATGCTGTTGGTTAACTCTAGGAATATATTTTGGTAAACTTGCTGGGTTTGGTATAACCTGCTAACCTTAGTTTCAATGATGGTGGTTATACCTAGAACAGCTCAGAGAGGGATGAGGAGAGTCACTGTACTCAACATAAACTAAAAGACAATATAGACAAGATAAACATATGACAAGTAAATAAAGGCAGTGCTTAAGAGAGTCATTCTTATATCTTATAGGCACATTCATTAACTACTTTGAAAATGAATTGTTTGTTGAGATTTTTAACATGTTCAATATCCCTCTGCATATGATCTAGAATAGAAAAGATATTATCACATTCATCAGGTATATAGGTACAGTACTTAATACTAATCAATGCACTAATCAATGCACAAGTTCCTCTTTGAGCTGCAGTTAATAGATCTAAGTTCCAGGTTTGCAATCCCATACACGTCTCTTCATGGGAGCAGGTCATAATGCCACTTATGTCTGTTTAGGTTCTACTTACATTATTCTGCTAATTATTGTTCCACTTGGTATGTTTTCCACACAGCCAATGTGCTGCAGTGCCATTGGTCCTATGAGAAGCTCCATTGTTTAACTGGTTTGGTGCATAGTGCCCTTTGCCACTATGAAACAGGGTCAGTCTGTAGGCAATGTCCATTTAAATCTAGTGATATCAAACCACTGTCAGATGCCACAGGAGTTCAAAACAGCAACATAATTTCCATCCATTTTAGGCACATGACCAGAGTTATGGTAGATACTTTTATTGTTTTAGGATTTGAAGTGACTGATCTAGCCAATAACTCAAATAAAGAGGCACCATACAGAGTATTATTGGCCTGGTTTGAATGCACAAGGGAGTTTGACAATACTAAAGTCTATCTCTTTTAATTTTCATATTTTAAATATTTCCAATGCAGTTTATAACATATCAAATTAGTATAATTATTTTTAGTACTTCACTTTTTACTTTTACATCGTTACCATTATTAGATTAATTAACAGGTATTTTAATTTAGCAGTGCAGGAAAAGACTACTTTCTCCATTATTTTATGAAAACCTAAGATTCCCAATGGAATCAAGATTAGCTTCCCCCTATGACCATTTTAATATGCAGATTGAGTTGACCTTTGACAGATTTCTCCATTATGAAGTTACTTTTTGTTATCAGTATCAATTTAGGTTTCTGTTTGATAATGGCTTCCTGGAATTAGCCATTTAAATACTTCAGTTTAGATGGTGGATTTACAAATTTCCTGTAACTAGCCGTAAGCTACTTTTACCTTTAGGTATGCTTACTAAATTACAGTGAGCAACAAGTGAAATTTACTTTACTCATTTAAGTCTTGTCTTACATTCCTCATTTTGTTATGTGAAAATAGTCATTTCACTTTAGGACAGATCTTAATTTCATTAAACACAAACTTACAATTTTTATCATCTTAAAGATCTAATATATATAATGCAAATTTATTAGTATCCTATAAACCTAGGGAGATTACACCAAAGCCAGATAAAATTAAAACCTTTAGCCTATGCAAGATAAGTTCTTTTTGCTTCATCCACAGGAGGCTAAAACCTCTTTTTAAAAAATATTCTAAATATGTGAATAACCTTAAAAGCATACTGACTGCCAGGTTCTGGAATATATTATAATTTATAATTTATAAAAATGTTTCCATTGTTTTCAAGGACTCTTCCTTTACTTACTAAAATTTGACAATTGGATTATTAATTACTCTCATTTTAAGGCTGTTAAAATGTTTAATTTGGGGAATTACAAGACAAACTATGATTCTTAATTCCCCAGCCTAGTAGATAAGAGTTTTTAATTAAAATTACATTTACCTATCTCATCACACCTAGCCTTCCCCACAGCTCTTGCAAAGAGAAGGGGCCCTGGGGGCTGGGTATGTCAAGGAGCTTAGGAAAAGCTTTTTTTCCTCTCCCAATAGTTTGTATATTGAGATTTCTATATGACCTTTCCATCCTACTCAGCCTCCTTAATTTTGGCTCCAGGAATATTCATTTACATATATAAACACTCATTTAATTTTTTAACAATTTGAATAGAGCTTTTAAAAAAGTTTTTATTAATTTGATACCATCCAGAGGTATGAAAATATACACTGAACAAATATGAAGACAAAGATAGTTAGATGCAAAAGATAGTTAGATGGAGTCCGGCACTCCGTGTGTGACTTTGCTGTGACCTAAAACTTCTTTGAAAATTAAATGAAAAATTGGGAGACAATGGGGATTGAGAGGAGGAAGGTGCCATGGCACACCAGACATCCAATAACACAGTGATAAAGGGAAGGAAAAAAGGGAAAAAAGAAGAGAGAAAGGAAATAAAAATGAATATATATATATATATTTTAAAGGCATTTCCTTTGCTTTTTTGCCCATTTTTTGAATGTCCCAATCCACTAATTATATTTTATTTTGTTTTGTTCTTTGTTTGATTATTCGTTTTTTTTTCCTTCTCTCTCTTTTTTTTTTTTCCCCCTGAGTTTCCTTATGTTTGTCTCTTGCATGTAAGCTTATCACACTTGTTTCTTTTTCCTAGTAAGTGTATTTGATTATTTTATGGGCTAAATGTTCATGGAGGATTTGGATCACAGAAGGGTTACAATGGGTACTGCGGGGGATTATTGGGGGGAGGGTGTCTGGGGGGGGATCATGGGGATTGGTTCAACCGAATATGCATGAAAGATATACAAAATCATTCAAAGGATTGGGGGATGGGGCATGGTCACGATGGACGATGGGTGGATAATCACAAAATAAATGAGGGAATCTGAATTCCTAGCCTGGAGAGCTCTGCCACAATCTCCAAGGGAGCAGCACTAGTCCTCTGAGTGTAGGGACAGTGCCTGTCAAAATAGGATGACCCACTGATGTTTTTTTTTTTTTTTTTTTAATTGATGACTACCCTTGTGAGTTTTTGCTCTTGTAAATGAGACTTAGCCTGCAGTTGTGGAGTGCCTAAGGGTTGCCACCTGAGAGCCTCCTTGTTGCTCAAATGTGGCCTCTCTCCAAGCCAAACTCAGCATATGATTGCATTACCTTCCCCCCAACGTGGGACATGACTCCCAGGGATGAGCCTCCCTGGCAACGAGGGATTAATACCAAGTGCCAACTGGCAGCTTTGTGCAGTGGCAGTATCGTAGCCAATGAGGTTTATCCGAGGCACGATTATTGCTAATTGAAAACTTTTCCCAAGTGCCAACTGGCAACACAACTGGAAAAAGACCTTGAATAAAAGGGGGAAATGGTAAAGACAAAGGAGTTCAACTGGCTAAGAGACTTCAAAGAGAGTCGGGAGGTCATCCCAGAGGTAACTCTTACGCACACCTCAGTAGGAGCTCATAGAACATCTAAGTGCCTATCACCCCACTCGGTGGGGTTCCTGAGAGCTCCAGAGACACCCTGGTCCTATATAAGGGGGGATAGCCCCAGAGACTGATGCCTTATCAGTGGGTTCTATTTTGGAACCTGTGCTCCTGAGAGTGACAGAATTAGACTCAAATAAGTCCTCCCTGAACATGGTTCACCAGTCCCTTCTATTCAAACCTACATGTGATGTTGGAGTTTCTTAGGTATACTTCATGAGACTGGAGCCTCCTACCTACCTATATGCCAGGTGTGCATGAAATCTAGGTGGAGCTGCAACTCCTACCCTACAGCTCAATGGACTCATCCAAGTCACCTGGTGAGGAGACAATGATGGGAAATGGCCATCCCAGGGAATGGAGAGGGCCTGCATCTGCAGGCAGGATCATCCCACCCACCATATCCATGGGTTATAAGCCCTCTCTCACTTGGAATTGGAGTGGACATCACCATCCCAGTCGCCTCTGGATTGGGGGAAGAACTATGGACTAGAGTGGACTTGATGGTATTCTCTTGCTCACATATGGTGATTCTTGCAATGCAAGAAATTATAACAATGAGGTGGAGCCAGTGGCCACTTGACAGTTTTTGGGTAGGGAGGGGATGAACAGTTGAAATACAGGGGCTTCTTTGGGAGTTGGAGGTTGTCCTGAGTACTGTTGTGGCAATGGATGTAGTGTGGTCTACAGTGTGAACTGTGGTCTATGGTTTGTGGCAAGACTCCAGGATGTGTAAGTTCATTGAGGTTGGTGGGCCACACTGTGGGAGATGTTTGTGTGGGATGTGGTGGGAGGTGTGGGAGGTAGGCAACATGGGAATCCCAGTGGGTTCCGTGTAATATTTTAGGTAATCTAAGCACCTCTTAAAATATATGTATATATATATATATAAATAACATTTTTGTAAGCAAATACACATATATGCATATATATTTATATATCATTTTGCAAATGTTTGTATGTATTGTGAGAATTTTGATTTTTACCCATAATAAAAAAAAAAAGAAAAAAAAAATAAAGTTACTTGTGAAATGGAAAAAAATAAAAAACACACAACTCACTAATTATAATTATAATTATAATTTATAAATATATTATTATTTATATTATCATAATTTTCATTCTCTTACAAAATAAGTTTAACTGTACAATAGCATTATATTCAAAATATCTCTTTGAAGGCTATTTGTGATTATTCTAATCTGCACTGTGACCATGCAGTTTTGCACAATAATTTCATTTCTTGGTTATTAACTTTATAATCAAACAGTCCCAATGCTTTAAAGTATAATTTATGACATTTTCCTTTATTTCAGATCTTTGCTTATTTCCCATTTTGACTTTGACAGTCCTCAGATGATCAACAGCAATTCCAGTACAGTATAAACTCACTGAGGTCATTGAAGTCACAGGAAAAGTGGATTTCTCTCATGATCTGCTGCTTTCAGTATCCTTTATGCTCAAGGTAGGAGGTCCCCAACTCCCAGTCTTCAGAGATGACAAGACTCTTGTGGCTGGTGAGCTGGAATAGTGGACATCTATCCCTGAGAGCCAAGGATTCCACTAGGCAGCAATTTCTGCAAAGGTTTTGGAGTCCCACCAGCATAGTCATGAGAGAAAGCAGGGTTATTAATGCCATGGAAGGACTAGAGACAGGAGTGTCTCAAATTTGTCTTCCCTCAGGCCATGAAGAGCAGAAGTTTTCATGGATTCAAAAGGGGGCAACAGAATAATTACCATCACAATGGTAAGGCCAGTCCTGAAACAACCTTAAGCAAAGGGTAAACTCAGTTTAGAATTATCATCACAATAGTAAGCATACACAAGAATAAGACTAGTCTTGAAGTAAACACAAAGAAAAGTAAATTAGTCTAGGGTTACCTTCACAATATCTTAAGTCTAAGGGCAAAACTAGTAAGTCACAAAATAACCCTAAGCAAAGGTAAGTTCAGTTTAGTGTTACCATCATAATAGTAGGTCAAGGGGAGAAGCTAGTCTCACAATAATATGCAAAGTTAAGGTCAGTTTAAGATTACCATCACAATATAGGTATAGTCTAAATCCAGCCAGTTTCAGAAATCTCAGATATTAGCCTTTTGCTGTTTTCTAATATAAAGGTATTTATAATGATTTTGTCTTAACTCATAGATACAGTTTCTAGTAAATTTTCACTTCAAAATAAATTTGAATTTTTGTTTATTAGCCAAGCAATTAAAACAATTTTATTATTAATATTAATGTTGCTAAGTTTTTCCACTTTTCCAGCAGTTGAACTAATTCCATTTGTGATTTCTTTTATACATTAAATCCAATTGCAAGAAAGTATTGAAATTTAAAGACTCATTTTTAGGTTACTTTTCACTGTTATCCAACTTGTAACATGTGAAACTCAAATCTGAATTATGAGCTCCTAGGCATAAGCAGACTGCCAAAATTAAATTAAGCACACATTAGAACAGAAGAAAGAATTTTACACTTACTTAGCATAGGGAGAGACCTGAGTTTAGAATCATCTTCATGCAAAGTGCCGAGCGTCCACCCCTTGGCAGAAACCTTGACCAGAAACCTCCAAATTCATTCCCCCAGGGAAATTCCCAGGGAGCTGCTAGGCACAGGGCTGAAGGATCCAGAGAACCCTGTAGCCAGCAAGACAGAAATTAGGGCTGCTCTGGGAACTGCATTCCCATTAGCTACCAATCACAAGGGATAAAGTCCTGTGGGGTTTTTTTGCTGGAAGGATTAGAGTGTTGTAAGGACCCTGGCAAGGATCTAGGAGGACATTCTCTGAGAACTTTATAATCATGAACTAGAGGCCTTTAACAGCTTCCTCCTTAATGGGATACTGCTTAATTGATGGCTTATGAGGTTTCTTATTCTACATGGGAGAGGTTTAGTAAATAGCCTAGATCTTGATTACCCATTCACTCCCCTTATTAGGCACAAGAGAGGCTAGAGCATTTCGGTGTGGCAGGTCAGGACTAAATGGCTCCTATGTTAATTAAGAAACTAACAATCTTAGCTGCCATGTCAAGGGTCACCCAAGGCTCCTCCTGGTTGATGGTTTGTGTGGCATCCAGGGAACTACACCAGGACTAGAGTCCCTTCTGTCCATGCCTGGGGCAAGGCCCTGGTGAGTCTCAACAATGAAGCAGCTTGGGTCCAGAGGACCAACTGTCTACACTTGATGCAGGTTCCTGCTGATGTGGAGCCTGGATTCAGGTGGCCCTGAGGTGACAGGGTGACTTTTATAGTGACAGCTCAAAGGTTAGCCTATTCCTGGGCCTGCCCCTCCTTACTTGTTTCTCCTCAGTGATAGAGTCTTGATTGTTGAAAACTGCAGAGGCTGTTTCTAAAAAGGAGTTCATGGAAATTTGGGGATCCAGGGAAAGTTTTTGCAGCTTCTTACAGATATCCAAGGCAGACTGGCTATAAAGTGAGTTCCTAGGAGGAGCTATTCTCTAGACTCAGGATCTACCTGAGAGTATTTTTTAATTGCTTCTACCAGCTTTCCTTGAAATAAGGATGATTTTCTGGGTTCTGGCTCTGAGTAATTTCCCTGAATTTATTATAATTAACCAGTTTGGTAGTGCACTTCCTTATCCCTCTGAGTAGATATGTGATCACATGGTCTCTGGCCCTTAGATTAGCCTGACCCACCTTCCCTCTTACACAGGAAGTTTAACTGAAATTCAGGACCCCACACAGAGGCCGCTCTTGGTCATCTTTTAATGTGAACTGCAGCCACATAGTGTGACTGGGCAAAATTAGCCTCTTTCTTTCTAGACCACCAGTAGGTAGGTTGTCCCAATTCCTGAGAAGACTCTCCAATGTGGAACCTGCTGGAATGCTGGAGAAGCCACCTATTTTCCTAGGGGAGAGTAAACACATTCATCAGTCTTAGTGCATCCCACTCTTAGACTTGACCAAACTGAAATTGCTTGCCACCCCAGTGTCCTGGAGGTTAGGAGCCCTGCTCATCATCCCAACATTCTGGGGTTTGGGACCCCTGCTCACTGGGCATCCTCAGGGCCTTAGAGGTCTTGGGAGATGTCTGGGTCCTGTTCCCAGACTGAAGCTACCAAGTTGGACTTCCTCTCAGAAAGGGAATGGCTAGGGATCCTTTTTCAGCCTATTTTTTCAGAGGTCTTAGGAAGTGGCTGTGAGAGGGCACTCATTTAATGACTACTGCCAGGGACTGAGTTTTGCAGTTAAACCAGATATTAAGAAGCACATTAAGAAGCTAGAGAGTGATTGCTCTGTGGCTTGCAACCAAACAACCCCATGGGCACCAGGTAATGGGTTAATAGGAATCTCAGGGCTTCTTTGTTACTGAAGAATGAAGAAACCACTGGGCATGGCCCAGGGTGGTAGTCTTGGGGAACCTTGATAATAAGACAAAAGCAGGCCCAGACAGGCTCTAATTAAAAAGCCTAGGCTCACCAGTCTTCATTGGGTGTTGGGGAGAGTTACTCATATCTTTGTCTCCTAGCTGGCTCACCAAATATGTTAGTGAAAGCTCTGAGTTTCTAGGCTCTTGACTATGTCACATATAGGAATTTAAGGACATGTCAGATGGTAGGCAAGGGAGTAAAGAGTTTATTAAGATAAAAATAAATATATATCTATTTTAAAAGAGTTTATTAAGAAATAAGAAAAGAGTACACAATGCAGGCACAGGTGTATGTGTTATACAGGGTGAGATATGCATGTGGGACACTGGGATAGGCCTTTTAAAGGCATTTACTCCTCCCCCTTTGCCATATTAAGGAGGGACCACAGCTATTTGTTGTCCTGATTGGTTCCTTTCTATCCTTACCTGTTACGTTTCAGGGGACCAATGGGAAGACCTTTCTGTTAGGTGTTATCCAGTACTTCTTTTGAGCTCAGGAGTTTCAAACAGGACCTCATGACTAGTGTCTTGGTGGGCTGTTCAGCTGTAATGGTTACAGCTGTGTTCTCAAGCAGCAGCCTTCCTTCAGGGGGTTTCCAGATGGGGTCTCATGGCTATATTCTGAACAGGGATGTCCCAGCTATTATAGCTTTATTCTGACTAGCTGCCTTTCTTCATCTTCTGTACTAAACTGACTCATTTTGATCTGCCTTCATTCAGCTGCTGATACCTCCCTGATGTCCCAGTCCACCTGTGTCCATTACAGCAATGTGAACTGCCCCTCCACCCCAGCCTGGGTGAGGAAAGTTGCTTCCAGACCTGGAGACAATGCAGGTACCAGGGTTTCAGTTTTTCCATACCTCAATGGGAAGAGTCACAGATTGGAGACAGCTTGGGATGTTTTGTGGGTGCCTATCTGTCCCCCTGTTCCCACACCTCTCCACCTGTCAACAAACTGAATTTTTGTCCCCTGAACAACAAGGAGGACTGCTGAGCCAGAACAGCTTTTATTGCTTCTCTTGCCTTCCAATGATGGTGGCTGATTTGGGTATGTTTTGTCTTCAGGAGCAGAGTGGATTCTATCCCCATGTCACGGGACCTGGAAGGAGAGAATCCTACCTCATAGCTTCCATTAGGACAGAGTTCCTCTCTGCTCAGGACCTCAGGCAATGTAGGGCCAGGTCCCAGATGCTAAGCAAATGGCCATTCTGGCTGCTTGGGAACCCTACATGCTGGGAAAAGCAGGTCAGTCCTCAGGATAAGGACCACATGGCCCTGAGCCACTGGGGAGTTGCATTTATCCCACCATGGGCAGCTTTGGATCTTGGTGGAAAGGGCCTATAGGACAAACTGGACAAGGGAGACTTGAGGTCAAATCCTACCTGCAGCCCATCTTGGCAGGCAGCCCAATTTCCCTCCAGACCCTATAAGTGTAGAATGGACACCAGAGACTTTCCTCTGTCACCTGGATTTCTCTTGGAGAAAAGGTAATTTTCTTCCTCTTCCACTTTCCTCAAAGGCCCTGGATGCAGAGGTTACTCATGAGAATATCTGTTAAATCACCTTCCTTGTTGTCAGCATGGACTTTGGATGGCCTTTCCAAAGTGCTGCAGGGCTGTGCATGCCCATGCTCAGAAGAGCTAGCTCTTGAGGTGCAATGCTCTGTATTCCCCATGTTGAAATTCTTACTGCATTTTTTAATGTGTCTTTGCAAGGAGTCTAATGGAATAATGGCACAGGCCTTGGGGCTGGGAACCTCTGCCTTGGTGTAGGCCTGCCTCCTGCCACCCAGTCTCCCTTGGCAGGTCTTGACTGCACACTTCCCTATCTTCTGGTGCCCTAACACCACCTGGTTGCCCTCCTGGGAGGTTATGGTTGAGTTTGCATGACATGCAGTATCTGTGGTGGAAGCCTGTCTCTGGTGACATCATCTGAGCCCCAGCCTGGTAGCACCAAGGCATGGCCAGAGGATCTCCAAGTGGAATGAGCTCTTGCCCAGCCCTGATCTAGATTCTGAGCATGTCCCAGCATGGAAGGTGCAAAGCGCTTAGGTATTGCCCATTGCTCTGGTTGCGGCAGCAAGCCAGTGGGATGAGGAGATGCTTGGCCTCACTTCCTGGGTCAAGCCAGGGCATGGCTTGTATGTCTGCTGGCTGTTGGCTATGTGCTTATGTGCCTGGAGTCAAGGGTAGGACCCTGGTGCCTGTGAGGTTCTGCACTCACCTCACTTGTATCCCTGTACCCAAAAGTGTGCCAGATTAAATAGCACATGAAAAGTTCCATGGCAGGTTAAGAGCCTGTGGAAAAAGGAAAAATTACTACATTTTAGAAGCTTTAATGGTACTTCCCCTGCTTTGTGAACTTGGGGCTCCACACTTTTACTTTGTACTGGGCCCCACCATTCTGTATCCTGCCCTGCTCTTCTGTCCTGGTGTCCAATTCTTGGGGCCTCTGCTGCCTTGGGAACTACAGACAGTATTAGCTCTGAGGGCTGGCCAGGGAGGTTGTCTATACCCTTCAGGAGCCCCAGTGGGCTCTCCCAGTTCTGCATAGTCTCCCCTCTGCAAGGATCCCCAAAGCCCAGCACAGCCACCCATAGACATGTCTCAAGCCATGTTTGGCCTGGCCTTGGCTGCTCTGAAGTTGGTCAGTGCCCCGAGCGCTGTAGGGTGCCAGCCTCTACCCCTGCCAGGGTGCCTGTGCAGTCCAATGAGTTCACCTGCAGCCAGGAAAGGCATCTTAAAGACCCCTCAATTTCCCTCCCTGCCATCTCTTCCCAGTATTGCAGGTACAATTCCACCTGCTACCAGCACAAGCTGAAAGGGCCTGAATTTAGGATCCTATTCCAGGGGCTGAAGCCTACATCAGAATAGCACTCTCTGAGGAGGAGGCTCAGTTGCTGGGCAGACTATTCCAGCCTACCTTGGGACAGATTTGGACTTCTCAGCAACCATGAACCTAGGTGCCATGGTGTGACTTGTTCCACAATGTGCCCTTTTTCTGGGTCTCTATCTTCAGGCATCTTGCCTCCCTGTCCCCTCCTGTGAACTTTCTGGTCTTTTCCCCAAAATAAATTGGTGGACTTGGGTCCTTTTGTCTCTAGGTCTGGTTTTGGCAGCATGCATATCAACACCCTCTCCAGAGGTCATGTCCTGTTGTAGTGGGACCCTTCCCCACCCAACAGCCTCCACTGCATGGAAACTGGAGGCCAGAGCCACTCACTGTCAGAGGAGTCCTCTGTGAGAGCCCACTTTGCATTTGCTGACTGTAAACTGCAGAGCTGCCCTACAGCAACTGCTCCAAGATTTAACCAATCATTGTATGGGAAAGACCAGTGTTCTGAGGGCAGGTATCTGTGGGGCAGCAGTATTTACACAGGATTAGAATAAGAATTTCCCCCTTCCTGAAGACCCCCAACTTGATACATTTAAACCCATGTTTTGCATCCAGAGCTGCCTCTTCTGAAAAACAAAAGTGAACCATATGTAAGATATGGACTATAGTTAGTAATAATATTTTGAAAATATTCTTTTATATTTTTTAACAAATGTTTCACAACTGTGGAAGTTTGATATTGTTTATGAATTTCAAAAATAGATATTGGATTATGTTTGTAAACTAGTCTGTTCCTCTGGACATATTATATTATATTGGATTCAGAGGCTTCACTCTTACTTGATTAAATAATGATCCAGGCTTTGATTGGGCCACCTAAGTAGGATGTTGAATCCCCAACCCCTTGGTGGGTGGGGACTCACAGAGAAAATGACAAGGCAGAGGAGTTAGTTGGAGTTTTAATGCTGGAGACCCAGGGAGTAAATACACAAAAAAGCATATATATGAAGAAAGAGAGAAGGCTCCATTAGATGCAGCAGAGACCCTGGAAAGAAAGACAAGCCATTTGCCTGATAGTTTACAGAGCAGAGCAATTAAGAGAGCAGAGCAATTGCTTGAGAGAGCAGAGCAATTGAGCCTGGGGAGAAATGTGCCCTGGGAGAGAAACAAGATTTATCCCAGCCTTCAGCTGATACTGGAAAAAGCTGGGACCACTGAGCCTTAAGAGGAAGAGGAAGCCTGAACCCTTGCAGATGTCAACAGCCATCTTGCTCCAACACATCACAACAGACTTTGGTGAGGGAATTAACTTATGTTTTATGGCCTGGTAACTGTAAGCTTATACCCCAAATAAATACCCTTTATAAAAGCCAACAGTTTTCTAGTATTTTGCATCAGCATCTTTGGCTGACTAATACAGAATTTGGTACCAATAGTGAGGTCATGCTTTTGCAATTACCAAAATGCTGGAACAGTTTTATAAATGGGTAAGGGGTATTTTTTTGAGGAATTGTGAGATGTTTGATAGATAAGGTCTAGGGTGCTTTGAAGAGACTTTTTAATGATGCCTTAGAAGTAAATAATGAAACTATTATTGGAAACTGGAGGAAAGGTATTCCATGTTTTAAAGTCACAGACAACTTAGGAAGACTAACTCCTGATGTTTTATGGAATGCAGAACTTGAAAATGGTGAGCCTACACATTTAGCTCAAGAAATTTCCAAAATAAACTCAGAGAATGTTGCTTGGCTTCTCCTTGCAGCTTATAGTAAAATGTTAAATGAAGGAGATAAGCTGGGGACTGAATTGTTGGGCACAAAGAAAACAGAAACTTATTCCAGAAATTCCAAGCATCTGGAAATCAAGCTCCCAGATGAAAGCACCCCATTTGAGGGCAAAACTAAACTTGTGAATCAGGATTGAAGATGCAGTTACCTAGGAAAGATTTGTGGAAAGTCTTACTGTCTTATGACTTGGACCCCTGCTTCTTACATGCTATACCAACAAAGTTTTTGAGAGAGCTGTATGAAGAAAATCACTGTCAGCTTGGATGGGACATGGGAGAGATTGAAGGGAAAATGACTTCAAGAGGAAAACCATGGTAACTGAGATCTGGAATTAAGACATCTCTTTGGGCCAAGAGAGAAACCCCAACCATGTGTACAGAGAGACTGAGTTTGCCATGGCAGTTGAAGAGGGTGGATATTCCTGCTTGATGTTCAGGGAGAGTTTTGCCACCCCAGGGTACATAGTAGAGCACATTCCCTGGGGATTAGAGAGGTTGAGGTCAATGCCCCTTAGGTCTGAGAGTGACAGCCCTGACCTCATGGATTAGGGAAGGCCAGGTGGCCAACTCATTGCTCTAAGAGGGTTGGGCCAGTGTGCCAAAGGTTAGGGAGGGTGTTATCTTCACTTTACTGTACTAGGGGTGTTAAGACACCAAGCCAAAGTTTGGGTAAAATATGACCATCTCCCCAATGCTCTTGGAGGGTGAGGTCTGGAGTTTGGTCACCACCCAGATGCTTGATGAGGTTGGAACCAAGAAAATGGCCATTGGGCAAGCCTGTGGAAAAGGTTGCTTCCCATGTGGCCCCAAGGAGAAGAAACCATCATTGTAAGAATGACTCTCAGAATTTGCCATCTAATGAAGTATACCCTGCAGGTTTACAAACTGTAAGGGACTCATGATGTGTTTCCCTACCAATTTCTCCTTATTGTAATGCAAGTGTTTATCCTTTGTCCATTTATGTATTGGAAGCAAATAAATGGTTTTGTAAGCTTTAGAGCTCTACAGCAGACAGGACTTTGCCCAAAGACAAACTGTATTTCTTTAAACTGACTGGGATATGATTTTGTACTTAGCATTGTACTGATTTAAGGTTTTATTTTTGAATATTGTAATGTTTTTTTGGAATTCAGAGGGTGGAGTATAGCAGTTTGGTATTCTTTATTAATTCCAAAAATAGACATTGGATTATGTTTGGAAACTGGTCTGTTATTCTGGGCATATAATATTGTATTGGATTCAGAGGTTTCACTCTTACTTGATTAAATATGATTAAGACTTATTGGGCCATGTCAGTAGGATGATATTAGACTTACCCTAGCCTACAGTTGGTATTGGAAGAAGCTGGGTCCATAAAGCCTTAAGAGAAGGAGGAAGTCTGAACTCTTGCAGACATCAGCAGCCATCTTGCACCAACACATGGCAACAGCACTCCTTTGGCTGACTAATGAAACAATGCAAGGTGCTGGTGGTGGGGTGATGTATGAGGCCCCTGTATGGTGTTATACATGTTTATTGTGTAAGTTCACAACTTATACTATGCACTTATTGTTTATGTAGGTTCATGTATGAATGATATACTTCAATAAAAAAAATGTTTTAAGTAAACCACAGCCTTCTGGTGCTTCATGAAATGAGTTGTCATTGAAAATTTTCATTGGAGTTTTAACCTGTCCAAATATAGCAGGAATCTCCAGGGCCTCTCTGTCCTTGTGCTCTTCACTTCAGCTCCTCTGCCCCAAGCAAGTTCTGCAGAAGCCAGAGTTTGGACACCTGGGGCTGAGGAGGGGGTGCCATGGCATAATCCTCAGAGGGGATAGAACCAAGGGGAGCTCTGTGTCCCACAAACAGCTGTGTATCCTGACAAACCATGTTGTTCCTTAGACCTCAGTCTCCTCATCTTTGAAATGGAGGGAACCCCCACACTCAGAGGCACCCACATTCCATGAGACTTCCTGAGGGGATGTCTTTTCATTTTCCTGACATCAACAACAAAAAGGCAAAGAAACTGCAGCACGTTACCATTTTCCTGGTGCTAGTTACTGACTTGAATTAAAAAAAACAGATGTTACATATAAAAAAACACAAAACAAATATCTGTTTACCAAATTCTACAACCCTTTGGTACCTATTAGAATTCTGGGGGTGCTTTCTTATTTTATTGGGCACTGTGCCAGTTTCCTGTGTCTTCCTTTTCTTTTATTCCTTCATTTAATGGATATTTTTCATTTATGTGGTATTCTTGGATATATTCATGAAAATACAGCAGGAATAAAGCGGACAAAACTCTTCCTTACTGGAGTTCACATCCCAACTGGAGAGGCAGAAAATAACAAAAAAAAGTTATCTGAAATGGAGAAAAGCAAAGTAGGGCAGGAGGATGGAATATTTTGTTGGGTATGTGTGAAATTGTAGCAAAGGTGACCAGGGAGGTTATCCAGAGAAGGCACAAGTTTGAGCCAAGGCTGAGCCACAGCTTGCTGAGGACCTCTGCCTGGCTGTCCCTCAGTGTATGGATAATTAGACTTTTACTAGAGTGTATCTGGCAGGTTCCATGATGAACAGGGGCTATGAGGGAACCTGAATCTGTTGGATTTTGTGAATAACAGTAGGAACTAAATTTGACTTTTGCTCTGTGCATGGAGGAGGAGACTTTAGAAGTTTTATGCACTGGCCTGATATTATTAGACTTTGGTTTAATATGGTTACTCCTTGTGTTGGCTTCAGAATGAACTGAAAGGTAATAAAGGGAGCCCTGTCTACACGATCAGCTCTAGGTTAAGCACTACTTGCCTGCCTAGATCAAGTTTCTGTCCTGCCTCCATGGCCAGCTATAGATGAAGTCATTTTGGTGCACACAGCTCTAAATTAAGCCCATCTGTGCACTCATCTCTAGTTCAAGCCCTGCCTACATGCTGAGCTCGAGTTTAAGCCCTGCCTATATGCCCAGCTCTAGTTTATACCCTGCCTTCATACTTAGCTTTAGATTAGAGCCCTGACTGGCCCAAGTGACTGATGCAGACACAGGACCAAACAGAATGAAGCCAGATCTTTACTTGGGACAAAAAAAAATACACTTTTCTGCTCTGGAGTGTGATGTGCAGATGTGAGTGCAGACAGCCTTTTTGACATCCCGAGAAGACAGTCTGTAAAAGAAGTTGATGTATTTGGCTTGTTAGGAACTGAGAATCACAGAGAAATGGAGCCCAAACTTTGATCAAGCTACACTTACATTTTTCATTACAGAAACAATGAGTACCCTATCATCTAAATAGGTTTGGGTTAAGTTTATTATTACTTACTGTCTGCCTAACACATCATCAGCACAGATTTCAGCTCCATCTCACTCTTTCCTGCATAAATGTGCAAGAGACCAGGTTTTGACCAGCATCAGTAGACTATTAAGATTAAACCTTTCCTTTGAATTGAACCTGATATCTCTCTGTATGTCCCCCAACTCTTTCCTGGATGCCTTTTAGACATCAGCATAGATCCACCAGTCACAGAAGAAGCCTTTTTTGTGGAATCAGGAATCTGATTCTAAATCCACCTTTCCCACAATGTACTCTTTGTTCTTGCAGGAGTTTTGGTGTCTCCATGCTCTTAAGAAGGAAGAAATTGTTCACATCTGCCCACCACACAGGGCTGAGATGAGATCCTTGTTGGGAAGACACCCTGGGAAATTCAGACACCTTGACAAATACTACATGCATTATTAATTTAGGGGCTATTTTTTATTTTTTTGGGTGTGTGCTCCATCTTTCCCATGAGCCTGTGACTCTATTAAGAATACAGTGGCTTCTTTGGGAGTTGGAGGTTTTCCTGAGTACTGTTGTGGCAACAGATGTAGGCCATTTTAAATCAGCACACACCACTCAGAACTGAGTGGGAGAGAGTGTGGTCTACAGTGTGAACTGTGGTCTATGGTTGGTGGCAAGGCTCCAGGATGTGTAAGCTCATTGAGGGTGGTGGGCCACACTGTGGGAGATGTTTGTGTGGGATGTGATGGGAGGTGTGGGAGGTGGGCAACATGGGAATCCCAGTGGGTTCCATGTAATATTTTGGGTAATCTAAGCACCTCTTAAATATATGTATATATATATATATATATATATATAAACAACATTTTTGTAAGCAAATACACATATATGCATATATATTTATATATCATTTTGCAAATGTTTGTATGTACTGTGAGAATTTTGATTTTTACCCATAATAAAAAAAAAAAAAGAAGACTTACTGAACCTCCAAAATGTTGACTTCCTCTAGAACTTGAGCGTTAACTAGCAATTAAGTGACTTAGAGGATGGAAAGTTAAATCAACTTCAAACAGATGGAGAAGCATGTGTATGATACAGTTTTGCCCATTTAAGAAGGGTGAATTTTCTGAGATTGATATCACAGTTCATGGAGTTTATTTTTTTGCCCCACATATAACATACAATAGCTTGGGTTTCCCTCTGTGCTTACTGGACTTATAGGGACTGGATTCAGATGTTACACAGTCTTCAACAATCCAAGGATGTACATGATTGTGTATTTTATCTTGGCTTCCTGGAAACTACCTTTGGGTGAGGGAGGCTCATTCAAACAGCAGTTGATTGGATTGGTTCCTATGCCCCTAGAGCAAGGAGGTTCTACCTTTTGTTGAAGAGTTTGCAGGTTTCTTGGGGAATTTTTTTGTAATTTTTAAATTATGCTAACATATATACAACTCAAGCTTTCTTATTTTAACCACTTTCAAGGTTACAATTTAGGGGTAATTATTACATTCATGATGTGATGTCATCTCCACTATCTATTTGCATATGTATATTCTTTAATGTAAAAAGAAACTGCTCTTTTAGTTTCCTAAGCCTGCTGTAACAAATTATCACAAAATGTCAGGCTTAAAAAAAAAACATGAATTTATTTTCTTACACTTCTGGAGCAAAGACTTCATTCTGAATGCTTTTTCTAAAGAGAAGTTTGTGTTCTGTAGACAATTGGGGAATGATTCAAAAACCTCTTGGTACCAAATCAAATTTACATTTTACAAAGATTCTAGCCAACTTTGATGGGAGATGTTTTTAGCACTAGGTGACCAATGGGCTGCTTTCCCCAGGGCATCATTAAAAAGAAAGTGGAGGGGCCTTTGGGGGTCCACCTGGTCAGACTCCTGGTCCATTAAAAAGTTGGGAGATCCTGGATCATTAGCCAGTGGTGTGATGCATGGTTCCAGGGACTTGGGAATACTGTCTCTGATGCCCTGCCGTGGTCCAATGTAGAATTTGTGTGAGGTGAATTAATAATTCTGTCAAATTTTCTAAGCTGGAGGAGTCAATTAATTTCAACAAGCAATTAGGTCTCCTCAGGGATGGGACATCTGAAGCTAATAACAAGAGGCAAAGTGAGAATGTTAATGGTGAAGCTTAAGATCTGAGACATCTTCATTTTAAAATTGGAGTTGGGGCTGAGGGGGATGAGACATTTCACATTGTTTATTGCCTTAGCAGCTAGCTGCCTTATTTCCTGGTCTTTGTGGTGTTTTCCTGCAAAGAGCAGGCTGCCCTACACAGTCCTGCCAGGACTTCACCAAAGCACACTTTGAATTCTGCTTATTTTTGTCACATAGCTAAGACAAGGAAACACAAACATGCCACAGATCACTGCAGAGACATCATCCTTCCTTCTCCCCACCTACCACTTGAACACATTTGTCTCATGAAGGGCTGATTGGACCTTCTCTGCCTTTTACCTTAACCCCTACTATGTGGTGCATTAATTTTCACCCATTTCTGCATTCTTCCGCTCTCTAGATTTTAAAGGGATTAGATTATTTTTGTTGTGTAGACTTCTATTGAAGCATAGCACACATATGGAAAGTGCCCAAATCTTTAAGAATATAATTTGATGAATTTTCAGAAGTTGAAAACACCCCTGATCAAGAAGCAGACACCACCAAAACCCCAGAAGCCCCCGATGCTCCTTCCAGCCACAGCCTTAAACCCTGACCACAATCTCTTCTACCTTACACAAGAGAGTGGTTTTACCTGATTTTTGTCTTTGTATAAATGGAACCACACATTATGTGCCCTTTCATGTCTGGCTTTTGTTCACTCTACTTTATGTTTGGAATAATGTAACTGTTTCCTAAGGTAATAAGTGGCAATATATGACAAAAATTAACTAAATTGTCACAGTTACTAAATGACAGAACAGGGTTTGAACCCAGACTGCCTGGTTAACTTCTGTGCTATCCTCTGTCTTCTCAAGACAGAAATTCCAAGGCTTGCAGAGATTAAATATAGCACAAATGTGCACAGTACTTCATAATTTGTAAAGTGATCTTCATGTACACAATATAATTTCAACCAAAGGATATAAATGCTATTGTTTTCATACCCATTTCATAGATCAGGCAAACTGAGGTTCAAGAGAGTTTGATGACCTTCATGATTTATGGAAAGATGGATACTAATAAAATGACCTTTAAGTGCCTTCTACATGCCAGACATGTCCAAATACACAGTATTTCAGTCATCCTGGGGGTAATAGATAGAAGGCCATGGCCTGTGGACAGCAGATACCAGCATCTTTACCTGCAAGTTCAACATGAATTTCCTGGGACAGTATAATTTCCTCTTGCATGCTTAAGTGGTGTGTTCAAGTGGGGACACCATAGCCTGGTATGTTCTCAAGGCCTTGATTTTCTTATATAAGCTCAGGGGTAATGTTACCCATGAAACTACCATGGGTTTGAATGGAATGTTGGTTGAGGTGATTTCTATGGATTGCTACTGTGCATGTTTCAGGTTGGCCTGTGGAGCTTCCCCTGTGCTGCAGCACCAATAAATCCCTTATTCAGCCCCAGAGACCCTTATGCAGGCTGAGCCCCAACCTTTAGATTCCCTCCTCTTGGGAAGATGGAGTGGTGGTTAAAGGGTGGCCCAGGCCCCTGGGGGTCTCAGGACTGAGGCAGGAGCTATACTCAATTAGCCTGGTGTGTGGGGTTGAGGTTTCCTGTGTATCCTGTGGGTTAGGGGGATCCAGGGGTGGGAGCTGACTGCCCTCTGATGAATGCTGTTGAATCTCAGACATCCAGGTCTGGGTGGGAGCTAGGACCCAAGGGAGATATCAAGGAAATGGGAGGGTCTTCCTGGCCTGCTGTCCCCCAGGTGCCTGGCTCTGAGACCCCTGGGCTGTGTCAGGCCAAGTGGCACATTGTGGTCCTACATCCTGCATCCCTGTAAGACTTAATGTCAGAGCTGGTATCAGACTGCTTCACTCAGAGCTTGTACAGAGCCTGCCATGGCCCCAGAGGGATCCTGAGATGTTTGCCCCTTCTGTCCCAGAGCACACAAAGACTGGCTGGTGGGCAGGGAGCACCCCTGCTCAAGACCCCTGGCAGGGAAGTGAGGCCTGACCTGGGGCACTGTTGGTGATGCTGACTTAGAGCTGGCTATTACCCATGTGTTCTGGAAGGACCTGCAGTGTGGCTTGGCTCTCTCCATGCCTGGGGACAATTACTTTGACTGAGGCTCCAGAATCATGTGGACATAGGCCTTCTGGTATGTTGGAAATAACTTCTTAATGTTCAACTGCTCACAAGGACCTGAGCACTAGAAGCCATGTGTGCATAGCTGGGACACCAGGCTCAGATGTTCCAGGGCCAGTAAGTCCCCTTGATGCAATGCAGACTTCCCAGGGTGGATCAGGGCTGTGCAGGGTGGGGTCTCTAGGTACAAGGGACCCAAGTCTGACTCTGTTCTGTGAGAATGGTGGACATACAGGTGAGGGAGCACAGTGTCTTAGGTCCACTCCTATTATTGTCAATCCCTGAACCAGGGTTGTATGGGCCCTTGGCCACATGCTTCCTGGTGCATAAAGGAGGCATTCCAAATGGTTTGCCCACCCCTCATTCTGTTTCCCTCTTTGATCCACTTTTTGTTCTTATCTGTGCCTGGTCCCTCAGTGCTCAGGGCATGAGACCCAGCTCCTGTTGTGCAACATAATACTGTAATGCATTTCAGAGTGTTTTGAGCATAAAATGAAAAAAGAATTGTAAATCCCTTGAGGGACTAAGAAAGAAAAGCATACAACTGTAAACTTCCCCTTCTAGGAAATTGCTGCTAATCTCTCAGGTTTACTGAAACTGTAATCAAAGAACTTTACAAGGTCTATAAATCTTATTTCTATAATGACAAAACTAAGCTTAATTATATTGAAGGTCTAAGAGTAACTCCCAGAAAACCTCTTTGTTACTCAATGCAGTCTCTCTCTTTAAGCAAATCTCTGCAAAAACACTTCACTACGGTCTCCTCTATATGAGACATGACTCCCAGGGATAAGCCTCCCTAGCTATGTGGGACATGATTTTTAGGGATGAGCATCCCTGGCACTGTGGAATCAGTGATATTTTCAGAGAAAGTTATTGATATCTTGATAAAAAGGAGGAAAAGCAATAAAAAAATAAAGCTTCTATGGCTAGGAGATTTCAAATAGAGTTGGGAGGTCATTCTAGTGGGTATACTTATGCAGGTCTAGCCAGATATCACCAACTACAACTGCATGCAAAAGCCTCAAGCAAATGTATGGGGAAGATGGTATCAGCTTAGGTGGGCAGTTACCATTTCTTTCCCAGAGGATGGCTGATTGGGGACAGGATCCTGCCTGGGTGGTCTATTCTGGGAGTCTGAGGAGTGAGAACCTTGGGGACATTGACCTGGGGGGAGTTGGACAGTGAGGTGGACTGCTCAATATAAAATCATGAGCTTTTTCCCCAGCTGGAAATCTTGGATGCAGACAGCTAAGCCCCACCCTTCTGGCAATCCAGCAACAGGGAGCACTTTCTGTGAGTAGGAGGGTCCTAGCAAAGGGTGGGAGGGGTTTTTGTTCATTGATTTGGCTGCCTGGACCACATTGCAGCTTTTTTGGAGCAAACCAGCCAGCTAGAAGTTGTGCCAGGCTGAGGGGAGAGGTGAATCTGCTGAGGAAGCCTGATTTACCTAACAGCTCTGGGACACAGAGGCTTGGCTCAGGAGGGGGCAGAGCCAGCCAATTTTATAGTTCCACACTGAGTATCAGAATCTCAGCTCTCCTGGGGGGATCAGGCAAGGGGAAGTGTTTGACAAGTTTCCACAAGCATATTTAGGGTCCCCTCGGTGTAGGGGGTGGTCCAGAAGAGGCCTTCTTTTGGGTCCCTTATTTCTTAAAAAAAATTTTAACTTAATTTAATTGCTAAAATCTGCCTCAAAACCTGCAGAGAGAAGGCTGCAGGGCAATTGATTGATGAACACAGCTGAGAGGCTCCACAAGGGCCCAAGAAGAACACTGTTCTTCCTTAGCTTTGTTTGACTGCATGCTTGTGTGTTTGTTTAGTTTTTCTTTGTTTGTTTGTTTCTTGCTTTTCTTTCCTTTGTCCTCCCCCTCTTTTTTAAAATTAAGTGCTGCTAGCTTGTTTCTTATTTGCTGTTCTTCTTCTTCCTTGATTTTCCATTCTCTGTGTATAGAGATTTTGTCTACCAATGCTATCTCTTTTCTTTCCTTCATCTTTCTACCTTCTGATTTCTGTTGTGGTTCTTACATTCCACCTTTTTTCATTAGTCCTCAACTTCCTGGGTATCAATTTCTATCTTGTCTATTCATTTTTTTTTTAATTAACTTCTTCCATTCAGCCCTTTCTTTACTCTTTCCTTCTCTCCCCATCATTCTGGCCTTCTAAATAATTCTATATATTTTTCTTTATTTGGTTTTCCATTCCATTTTAAGTACTCCAATTTTCCTCCCTATTACTCTACACTGCCAACATGAATTAAACATTCATTTTACTAAGTCTGATACGGCCCCTCTTCTAACTTTTATCAATATTACTATTATTTTTTTTCCTTTCTTACCTCTTTTGATTCCTCTGGTCCTAATCTTTTTCTTTCAAGGGAACATAGAAAAAGCAAGGAAATACAAGAAGAAGAACAAAGTGTCAAAGAGAAAACAACACACACAAAGAAACACCAGCTAAACAAAACTGAGAGGGAAGCTAATCAACTGACTAAATCCATCAAGATAAAATGATGACCAGAGGGCAACAAAAAATTACAAACCATACTGAGAAACAGGAAGACATGGACCAGTCAAATGAACAAACTAAACCCAGGAAGAAATGCTGAGCATCAAACAACTAATCAAAGTTATCCAAACAAATATCATGGACCAACTTAATAAAGTGAAGGAAGAGATTAAGGACATTAGGAAGACACTGGGAGAACACACTGAAGAAATTGTAAACAAACATAAAAGGATAACAGATATGATGGTGATTAATGGCACAATCAAAGAAATAAAAAAGATGCTGGATTCACATAACAGCAGATTTGAACAGGCAAAAGGAAGAATTAATGATGTGGAAGACAGTACATCTGAAATTAAACAGATAGTAGAAGAGATAGATAAAAAGAAAAACTCCAGCAGGGAGTTAGGTATTTAACCGACAACACAAAACACACAAACATACACATTATGTACATCCCAGAATGAGAAGAGAAGGGAAAGGGGAGAGAAGGAGTTTTGAAGGAAATAATGGGTGAAAATTTCCCAACCCTATTGAGGGAGTTGGATGTACATGTCCAGGAAGCACAGCACACCCCAAACAGTATAAATCCCAACATGCCTATTCCAAGACATATAATTATAAAAATGACCAATGCTCAAGACAAAGAGAAAACACTCAAGGCAGGAAGAGAAAAGAGAACCATCATATACAAGGGAAGCTCAATGAGATTAAGTGCTGATTGCTCATCTGAAACCATGGAAACAAGAAGATGGTGGTATGATATAGTCAAGGCACTCAAAGAAAAAAACTTCCAGCCAAGAATTTCTACCCAGCAAAGCTGGCATTCAAAAATGATGGAAAGTTCAAAATATTCACAGATAAACAGAAATTAAGAGAATATGCCAATAAGAAACTGCACTTCAATAAATACTAAAGAAAGATCTACAGGTTGAAAGGAAAAAACAGGAGATAGAGAGTGGAGGAGAGTATAAGAATAACTAAAAAGACAAAAAAAAAAAAAAAGGAAATAAAAACAATGTATGACCTACATAAACCCAAAGAAAATATGGCTGATGTAAGAAATTCATTGAGAGTAATAACACTCAGTGTTAATGGATTAAACTCACCAATCAAGAGACACAGATTGGCAGAATGGATAAGGAAATATAACCCATCTATAAGTTGTCTACAAGAAACACAGTTTAGACCCAGGGATTCAAGGAGGTTGAAAGTGAATGGGTGGAAAACTATTTTATAAACAAACAATATCCAAAAAATGGCAGGAGTAGCTATGCTAATATCAGACAAATAGACTTTAAATGAAAAACTATTGAAAGAGACAAAGATGGACACTATATATTAGTAAAAGGGGTAATCTTTCAAGAAGAAAGAACAATCATATACATTTATGCATCTAATTGGGGTGCCTCAAAATATATGAGACTAACACTGGAAAAACTAAGTGAAGAAATAGATGCCTCTACAAATATAGTGGGGGACTTTAATACACCATTATTACCATTAGACAGAACATCTAGATGGGGAATCAATAAAGAAACAAAGACTCTGAATAATAATTAGAGGACCTGGACATAAGTGACATATACAGAACACTACACCCAAATACAGTGGGATATACATTCTTCTCAAGTACACATGGATCAAACTACAATATAGACCATATGCTAGGCCACAGAACAGCTCTCAATGAGTTCAGAAAGATTGATGTCATACAAAGTAATTTCTCTGAGCACTATGGAATGAAATTGGAAATCACTAAGTTCCAGAGAATCAGATTAGGCACAAAGATATGGAAGCTAAACAACACACTCTGAGACAGTGGGTCAAGGAGGTAATCTCAAAAGAAATCACTAACTACCTCGAATCAAATGAAAATGACAACACAACATATCAAAACCTATGGGATGGAGACAAAGCTGTAGTGAGAGGGAAATTCATAGCCATAAATGCATATATTAAAAAAGAAGAAACAGATAAAATTGAAGACCTAACTGCACACTTGGAGGAATTGGAAAAACAACAAAAAACTAACCCCAAAAAGAAGTAGAAAGGAAGAAATAACAAAATTATAGCTGAACTAAATGAAATAGAAAATAAGAAAGCACTAGAAAAAATAAACAAAACCAAAAACTGGTTCTTCAAGAATATCAATAAATTTGACAAACCCTTAGCCATATTAACAAAGACAAAGGGAGAGCAGAAGCAAATACACAAAGAAAGGAATGAAGAAGGGGATATCACTACTGACTCAACAGAAATATAGAGTATCATAAGAGGATACTTTGAAAAATTATATGCTAACAAGAATGATAATTTAGAGGAAATGGACAAATTCCTAGAAACTCTCAGCCTACATTGATGAAAGAAGAAATTGATGAACTGAACAGTCCAATTACAAATAAAGAGATAGACTCAGTCATCAAAAATCTTACGAACCAAAAAGAGCCCAGGACCAGAGAGTTTCACAGGTGAATTCTAACAAACATTCTTGAAAGAGCTAACATCAATTCTGCTTAAGCTTTTCCAAAAAATAGAAGTAGAAGGAATATTGCTAACTCATTCTATGACACCAACATGACCCTAATACCAAAGCCAAACAAAGATACCACAGGAAAGGAAAATTACAAGCCAATTTCTCTAATGAACCCAGATGCTAAAATCTCTAACAAAATACTTGCTAATCACATTCAACAACATATCAAAAGAATTAAACACCATGACCAAGTGGGTTTCATCCCAGATATGCAAGGATGGTTCAACATAAGAAAATCATTAAATGTAATACACCACATAAACAGATTAAAAGAAAAAAATCACCTGATCATCTCTATAGATACAGAAAAAGCATTTGACAAAATACAGCACTCTTTCCTTATAAAAACATTGTAAAAGATAGGAATAGAAGGAAACTTTCTGAACATGGTAAAGGGCATATATGAAAAACCCATAGCTAACATCATCTTCAATGGTGAAATCCTAACAACCTTCCCTCTAAGATCGGGAACAAGACAATGATGCCCCCTATCACCATTTCTATTTAACATTGTCTTAGAAGTACTTGCTCAAGCATTGAAGCAAGAAAAAGATATAAAAGGCATCCAAACTAGAAAAGAAGAAGAAACAATTTCATTATTTTCAAATGACATAATCCTATATGTAGAAAGCCCTGAGATATCTACAACAAAGTTTCTAAAACTTATAAAGGTGTTCAGTAACATCGCAGGCTATAAGATCAATGTTTAAAATCAGTAACATTTCTGTACACCAATAAAGAGCAATCTGAGGGAAATCAAGAAAAAAATACCATTTACAATAGTAACTAAAAGATTCAAATACCTAGGAATAAATTTAACTAAACATGCAAAGACTTATATACAGAAAACTACACAACACTGATAAAGGAAATCAAAGAAGACTTAAATAAATGGAAGAATATTCCCTGTTCATGGATAGGAAGACTAAACAACATCAAGATGTCTACCTACCCAAAGTAATCTACAGATTTAATGCAAACTCAATAAAAATCAACACTGTATTTTTTAAGAGATTGGAAAAAACTAACTATGAAATTTATTTGGAAGGGTAAGAGGCCCCAAATCACCAAAGACATATTGAAAAAGAAAAATGAAGTTGGAGGTATCACACTACTGACTTTAAAACATACTACAAAGCTAAAGTGGTCAAAACTGCAAGGTATTGGCATAAGGATAGACACAATGACCAATGGAACCGAATTGAGAGTTCTGATATAAATTCTCACATATACAGTCATCTGATATGCAACAAGCCACCAAGCCCACTCAGTTGTGAGAGAATGGCCTCTACAGCAAGTGGTGCTTGGAGAACTGGATATCCATATCCAAAAGAATGAGAGAGGGACACTGTCTCACACCTTATAGAAAAATTGACTCAAGATGGATCAAAGATATAAATATAAGAGCCAAGAGCATAAAGACCTTGGAAGATAATGTAGGGAAGCATCTACAGACCTTGTAATAGGTAATGGTTTCATGAACTTCACACCCAAAGCATGAGCAGCAAAAGAAAAAATAGATAAATGGGATCTCCTCAAAATTAAAAACTTTTACACCTCAAAGGACATTATCAAGAAAATAAAAAGCAGCCTACCCAATGGAAGAAAATATTTGGCAACCATATATCTGATAGGAGCCTAATATCCTGCATATATAAAGAAATCTTACAACTCAAAATTAAAAAGACTAACAACCCATTTAAAAACTGGCAAGTGACCTGAAAAGGTACTTGTCCAAGGAAGAAATACAAATGGCTAAAAAACGCATGAAAAAATGCCCAACATCTCTAGCTATTAGAGAAATGCAAATCAAAATTACATTGAGATAACATCTTACACCAATTAAAATGGGGGCTATTAAAAAAACAGCAGAATATAAATGTTGGAGAGGATGTGGAGGAATGGGAACCCTCATCTGCTGCTGGTGGGATGGTGGAATGGTCCAGCCACTGTGGAGGACAGTTTGACATTTCCTCAAAAAACTAAGTATACATCTTCTATATTATCCAGCAATCCCACTGCTGAGTATATACCCAGAAGGACTGAGAGCAAAGACACGAACTGATATATGCACACCAATGTTCATAGTGGCATTGTTCACTATTGCCAAAAGATGGAATCAACCCAGGTGCCCATCAACACATGAATGAATAAACAAAATGTGGTACATACATACAATGGAATATTACTCAGTTGTAAGAAGGAATAAAGTGCTAACACATGAAATAACATGGATGAATCTGGAAGACCTTATGTTGAGTGAAGCAAGCCAGGCATTGAAGGATGAACAGTACATGACCTCACTGATATGACTTAAGGAAATTGAGCAATGTCTGAGAACTATTGTCTCAAAGATATGTGTACAAGAAAGAGAAAGAGAAGAGAAAGTTGTGAGCCATCACCCATATGGATGTAACCTATGGTAAATTGATAGAGTGTAGTTGTGTACTGAAGGGCTATGACAGGAGGGTTGTGATATATTGGGTTGGGTGATGCAGGGTTTACAGGTGGGTAGATTGGGAAGGGTGGTTCAGAATACCCAGGATACTGAGGGGAGATATGGGAAAGGGACCAGGTGAACACTTGGGATTTGTGGATATGAGGTTGAAAGTACAGAGTTGGGAATGCTCTTATGGCAATATGACAAGGAAGTGTCACTGCTTTAGGGTGTTGGTTGGGGGGCATTTGAGACAGGTTGCATCTGGAACAGGCTTCTAGGGAGTTTGTGAGTGTTCATTCTGTCATAATGTGTTGTATTAGTGGGTGAAGACCCACACAATGAGAGGGAAGGAGATGGACTTCCATATTTGGGAGGACCTATTTGCTCAGAAACAGACAGGTGGGCATCTCTTAAGAGCAACGATGGTTCTAATAATGGAGGGCAAACCAGTGTGTCATGACCTCTTGTTGCATGTAACTATGAATCTTGTCATCCAATAAGTCAAGCTAGGGGGTCATCATGGGCCCTGGGGGTGGAGTGTGGAGGGATAAATAGAATAGATTAAACAAGGGGTAATTATTGGTCAGTGGAAATGTTTTTCATTACCTTATTGTGATGGACACAGGACATGGTAAATATCAAAATATATAAAAGTGTATGATCTACAATGTATACCATACTGTAAACCACTGACAATGTTTAGTAGCTATGTTTCACTATCTGTATATCAGTTATAACAATGCTCCTATCCACATACATAAAGATTTTAATATGCGGTGAGGAAAGGGGGAGGAGTTTGAGTATGTGAGAGTGTTTTGAATTCTGTGTGTGACTTTCCTGTGACCTAAAACTTCTTTGAAAATTAAATGAAAAATAATGAGACACTGCGGAGTGAGAGGGGGTATGTGCCACGGTACAGACTGGGCAACAGATATTACAGTGATAAAAGGCAAAATGTCAAAAAAAATTTTTTTTTAATTTTTTCTCATTTTTTGAACAACCCAATCCTTTAATTTTATTTTAGTTTTAGTTTTTTGGTAAGTTTTCATGTATTTTATCTCCTACATTTAAACATCAATATAATTTCATTTTCCTACTAATTGTATTTGGCTATTGTATTGGCTTCATTTTAAGAAGCTTTAGATCACAGAAGAGTTACAACTGGGGAGGGAGAGGATCGTTGGTGGAGGGTGTCAGGGATGGGGGTGCAACATACATTTAAGGTATATACATAAACCTGAACATACATAAAAGGTATATGAAATTGTTCAAATGCCCACAGGGCATGGTCACAATAGGTGGAGAACCACTCAATAAATGAGAAAATACTGAATTCCCATCCTGGAGAGCTCTGCCATATTCTCCAAGGGAGTAGCAACAGTCCCCCAAGTGCAGGGGCAGTGTCTGGCAAAGCAGGATGATCCACCAATGGGCTCTTATTATTGATGACTAGCCTTATGAGTCTTTGCTCTTGAAATTGAAACTTAGCCTATTGTTTTGGGGTGCCTAAGGGTTGCCTCCTGAGATCCTCCTTGTTGCTCTAATGTGGCCTTTCTCTAAGCCAAACTCAGCATGCAAATGCATTACCTTCCCCAGAGTGTGGGACATGACTCCTGGGGATGAGCCTCCCTGGCAAGGAGGGATTACTAACAAGTGTCATTGGGCAATACACCTGGAAAAAGACCTTGAATAAAAGGGGGAAAAGGTAAAGACAAATGAGTTTGTATGGCTAAGAGACTTCAAAGTGAGTCAGGAGTTCATTCCATAGGTAATGCTTATGCACTTCTCAATAGGACCTCATAGGCATCAAACGTGGATATCACCCCAAACAGAGAGGTTCCTGAGGCTCTGGAGACACTGAGGTCTTATATCAGCATGGATAGCCCCAGAGTTTCGTGCCTTATTAGTGAGCCCTACTTTGGAATCCTTGTTCCTGAGAGTGACAGAGTTGGACCCAAATATGTCTTCCCTTCACATCGTCCATCTGTCTTTTCTATTCAAACCCATATGTGGTGCCAGAGTTTGTAGGTGTATTTCCAGAGACTGGAGTCTTTGGGCTGTCCATGTCCCAGCTTGGCCCAGAATCTTGGAGGAGCTGTAACTCCTTTTCTACAGTTCAATGGACTCACCATGGACACCTGGTGGGGAGATGATGATGGACAATGGCCATCTCAGGAAATGGAGAGAGTCTGCAGCTGCAGGCAGGATAATACCATCCATCTTATCCATGGGATATAAGCCCCCTTTCACTTGGAGATGGAGTGGACATCACCATCTCAGACTCCTCAGGATTGGGGGAGGAGCTATGGACTAGAGTTGACTTACTGGTATTCTGTTATAGACATATTGTGATTCACACAATGGAACATTGAGGTTGAGCCCAGTGGCCACCAGATGCTTTGGGAGCAGGGAGAGGGAAAAGCAGTTGTAATACAGGGGCTTTTCCAGGATTTGGAAATTATCCTGAGTGACATTGCAATGACAAATATAGGCCATTTTATGTCATCATATAACACACAGAACTGTGTGGGAGAGAATGTGGTCTACAGTGTGAACTATGGTCCATGCTTAGTGACAAAGCCCCAAGATGTGTATATCCATTGCAGGTGATGTGACACTCTAATGAAGGATGTTTATGTGGGAGGTTGTGGGAGGCTTGGGAGGTGGGGCACAAGGGAATCCCTACAGTTTTTGTGTAATATTTATTTAATCTAAATATCTTTTAAAAAATAAAATATATACATATTAAAAAAAATAAAAAACTCAAGCAAAAATGCACCTGTGGGCACTTGGGAAAGAAAAACATCACAAGGAAGCCACATAGCTACATGAAATTAACAAAGTCTTAGTGGGATCTGTCTATGTATGTGTATGTTTGTGTGTTTTGTGTTATTCAATTCTCTGAGTCCCTCCTGATTTATTTCCACTTTTTGTCTATCTGTGTGATTTGGGATGTCCTAACTTTGATGTTGGTAATTCTTTCATCTGCCTGTTCAAATCTGTTGTTACTTGCTTCTATGTATTTTTTAAAAATATACTTTCATTAGAAAGGTTGTGAACATACAAAACAATCATGCACATGTGTGGAATTCCCATATAACACCCCTCCACCAACACACTACATTTTTGTGGAATTTTTGTTTCAGAATATGAGATAATATCTTCAGAGTATTACTACTAACCATGGTCTATAGTGTACATTTGGAATATTTTTTCCATCCCCCACTATTATTAATACATTACATCTTTGGCACTGATGCAAGAATATCACAATATTGCTGCCAACTCTAGTCCCTAGTTTACATTAATTGTATTTCTCTGATGCCTATACACATTCTCACCACCTTACAATAGTGATGTACATCTGTTCTAGCTCATAGATGGAACTTCTTGAATGTGTACTTATAATCACAATTTTCCTCCACATCTGTGTTCACTGTGTTATTCAGTTCCTGGATTATTCTCTAACTCTCTTTCCCTTGACATTTACATCCCTAGACAACTCTATTCAGTCACAAGCCCATTTATAAACCAGCTGCATTTCTTCTACTCACTATACTGTGTTACTATCAATTCTATCCATTTTCACACTTTTACAGTCAAGGTAATTAAAACTTCTACATACATTAAGCATCAGAACACATTCTCAGCACTCCTCTTATCTCCTAATAATCTATATTATAGGTTTTAACTCTATGCATTTATTCTTCATATTTAGTTCATGTAAGTGAGTCCATGCTATATTTATCCTTTTGTGCCTGGATTATTTGACTTAATATAATGTCCTCAAGGTTCATCTATATTATCATATGTGTCCCAATTTAATTTCTTATAACAATAGCATAATATTCCATTGTATGTATAACCACATTTTGTTTATTCTTTCATTAGTTAATGGAAACTTGTGTTGTGTCATATTTTGGCAACTGAGTGTACATCTTTTAGCAACTGCAGTCGCAGGTGTTTTCCTTCAACACTGTGTATTTCAATATACTACAGTGTTATTCTGGCCCCTGTCGTTTAAAATAGTTGTTACAGACAGTGCCTGATTATATAGTAGTTATTTTGTTGGCAGGACTGGGTCCTGGAGCTCCCTAATCCACCATCTTACCTGTAAGCATCCTCAAGAGATATTCCATATGAATATTAGGAATAAATTTTCTGCCAAAAAAGGCTGTTGGAAAATTGACAAGGATTGCATTGAATCTGTAGCTCATTTGAGATCATATTGACAACAATATGAAGTCTCCCAATCCATGAACCTGAGATATGCATCCATTTAATTGGGTCTATTAAATTTCTTCCAGAAATGTTTTGTAGTTTTCTGTGTACAAGTCCTTTACATTCTTGCTTAGGTTTATTCCTAGATCTTTTATTCTTATATATGCTATTAAAAATGGAATTGTTTTCTTGATTTCTATTTCATATTGTTCATTATTGCTGTATAGAAAGATAGCTGACTTCTGTGTGTTTATTGTGTATCTTGAAACTTTGCTGAGTTCATTTATGATTTATTTATTTATTTGTGTATTCCTAGGGATTATATATATATAATCATGTCATTTGTGAATAGAAATAATTTGACTCTTTCCTTTCCACTTTGGGTACATTTTATTTTTTCTCTTGCAAGAGCTTTCCATACAATGTGGAATACAATGTGTACAATGTGCAGTAACAGTGATGATATGCTTTTCAAATCTCCTGTTGAGTCCATATAGTGTACTTTGCAGCTCTGAAATTTGTTATATATATATATATAAAATTTCAATCACTTAATTATGTGCAGACAAAGTTTTCCCAATTTCCTTTTTTTTTTTTTTTCTGTTTTTAGTTCAGATACTTTATTTGTGGTTTACCTATGGCTTTATATTTAACATCCTAAATCTATAACAAACTAGTTTGAAATGATACCTGGCTCTCTTCAATAACATAAAAATTCTCTGTTCATATATACCTCTGTTCCCATTCTTTAGGTTGTTCTTGTCATATAATATCTTTTTATATGTTGCTTGCCCAATCAAAAAGAAATATAAATAAGATTATTTCTTATGTAACTGTATTCTATGTCATGTAGGAAATAAAAATTAGAGTTATCATTAATAAAGTTATACTGAAATTTGTATTTACAATTTCCTTTAATTTGGGATGCCAAATTCCTGGGGTTGTCTGCCCTTCCTATAGTGTCAAGATGTCTGTAGAGTCCTCAAGAGCACCCTTACATGAGGCATTGTTTACTGTGGCAGTTAGTGAGACCCTCCTGAGACATGCATAAGTGTAACCTCTGGAATGACCTTCCAACTCACTTTGAAATTTCTTAGACATAAAAATTCATTTCTATTTAATATTTTCATCTTTTGGTCTAGCCTTTTCCCAAGTGCATCATTAGTTAGTTTTAGGTATAAATCCCTTGTTACCAGGGAGGATTATCCCCAGAAATCATGTCCCACATTGGGGGGAAGGTAGTGAATTTATATGCTGATTTTGACTTAGAGAAAGACCACATTTGAGCAACAAGGAAGTTGTAAGGAGGTAACACTTAGGCAACATATATTACTCAGCTAAGTTTCAATTTCACAAGAACAATGTTCATAAGGACAAAAGTCAACATCAAGGGCCTTGCATATTGGTCTGTCCTCTTTTGTTAAGCATTGCCAATGTACTCTAGAGATTCTTTCCACTCTAAGTGATAATGCAGCAGAACTCCTCAGGATGGGAATTCAATATTCCATTGGTTATTTTGTGGTCTCTGCCCACTGAGACAACACCTCATGACCACATGAAGACATTCATATGCCATAGAGTCATGCCTCAGTTACATCCATTCCCACACATGCCCCCCACCAATACTGCAGAGAAGTGATCCTTCCCTTCCCCTTTGCAACCCTTCCACAATATAAAACCTCCCATAAAATAAAAGCCAACAAAATATTAATAATAAAATTTAAAATTTAAAAATTTTTAAATTTAATTTTTTTGCACTGTGCTTTTCATCACTGTAAGATCTGTTATTTTTCATGCATATTGACAATTTGTTCTGTATGTTCCCCCAGTGTCTTATTTTTTTCACTTATTTTCAGGGAAGTTTTAGATTACAGAAAAGTAACAGAAAATATGGACGATTCCCATATACCCCACTCCTTCTCCCCCAACCTGCTCCCCTAGAAATAACATCATACAGGAGTCTGGTACATTTGTTAAAATTAATGAATAAATATCAAAGCATTGATATTAACTATAGTCAAAAGTTTACATTATGGTTTACTTTTTGCACCATATACTTTTATAAGTTCTGAAAAAAATATATAATGACCTGTATCTGTCATTGCAAGACCATGAAGAACAGTTCTGTAGCAGTTTGGCAGTTTGATGTAGTTATGAATTCCAAAAATAGATATTTGATTATGCTTGTAAACTGGTATGCTAATCTGGGCATGATTAAGTTATGATTAGGTTGTTGACTGGGCCTTGTCAGTAGGGCATTGAGCCCCACCCTTTGGTGGGTGGGGTCACAAAGATAAAAAAACATTGCAAAGAACAGAGTTGGAACAGTTTTGATGTTGGAGTTTTGATGTTGGAGAGAAGGCCCCAGGAGAAGAGTAACAAGCTGTTCACCTGACAGTTCACAGTTGGCCTTGTGGAGAGAGGCAAAGCCTAGAGAGCCTCATAGTCTACAGCTGACCTTGTGGAGGAAACAAAGGAACTAAGCTCAGAGAGAAATGGATCCCTGGGAAAAGAGGAACCCAAGAAGCCTGAACCTAGGCAAACATTGGCAGCTGCCTTGCTCCAACACGTAGCAACAGACTTTGGTGAGGAAGAAACTTATGCTTTATGGCCTGGTATCTGTGCACTTCTACCCCAAATAAATACCCTTTATAAAGACCAACAGATTTCTGGTATTTTGCATTAACACAGCTTTGGCTGACTAACAAAAGATCGAATGCCTGAAAGATACTGTATGCTCCACCCATTCTGCCTTCCCCCTCCACTGAGAAGCTATGGCAATCACTAAGTTTGAATTTTGAAGAATAAGGTTTAGAGTTACATCCATTAATATTGAAGGCTTGCTATACTGGTCTGTTTCCTTTTATTAGGCACTGCCTATGTTCTCAAGATATTCTTTCCCCTCAATTTGAGGAAGGAGCAGTACTCTCCAGAATGGGGTTTTAATATTTTTTTCTTTATTGTGTGGGTCTCTACCCATTGAGGTAACAATCTATGCCAAGATGAATACATTCGTATTCCATAGAAGCGTGCCCCTGGTGCATATTTTCCCATGTAGCTCCCCATCACTGAAGCCCTGAACCAGTGATCATCCTTGTCATATTTGCCAAAAAAAGAAAACATTCTCACCAATGGAGTTTCAAACAAAGACCTACAAATATCTAGAATTCACCTGTTCTTTCCTCCAGTCCTCCCCTCATTTCCATGGATAGTCCATTCCAACCACACCCACCATTCTCACACATTCCAGCATCATCAACCCCACTCATGACCCAAAACCACCATCACACCCCTAGAGTAGAAAGAGAAGCTAACAAGCTCTTCTTAGTTGGGAAGTTTTTGATGACTGAGTCTATCTCTTTACATGTAATTGGACTGTTGAGGTCATCAATTTCTTCTTTCATCAAAGTAGGCTGTTTGTGAATTTCTAGAAATTTGTCCATTTTTTCTAAATTATTCTTCTTGTTGGCATATAATTTTTCAAAGTATCCTCTTATGATACTCTATTTCTATGTGGTCAATAGTGATATCCCCTTGCTCATTCCTTATTTTGGTGTTTTTGCATCTTTTTCTTTGTTAGTCTGGCAAAGTGTTTGTCAATTTTATTGATCTTCTTGAAGAACCAGCTTTTACCCTAGTTTACTTTTTCTAGTCCTTTCTTATTCTTTATATCATTTAGTTCTTTTCTAATCTTTGTTATTTCATTCTTTCTACCTCCTTTAGGTTTAGTTCATTCTTGTTTTTCCAATTCCTCCAAGTGTGCAGTTATTTCTTCAATTTTAGCCCTTTCTTCCTTTATAATATATGTATTTATGGCTATGAACTTCCTTCTCAGTACAGCTCTGGCTGCATCCCATAGGTTTTAATATGTTGCATAGTCATTTTCATTAGTTTCAAGGTACTTACTAATTTCTTTTGAGATTTCTTCCTTGACCCACTGTTTGTCTAAGAATATGTTGTTTAACTTCCATATCTTTGTGCCTAACCTGATTCTCTGGCCCTTAGTGATTTCCAATTTCATTCCATTGTGGTCAGAGATGTTACTTTGTATAATCTCAATCTTTCTGAATTCTTTGAGAGTTGTTCTGTGGCTTAGCATGTGGTTTGTCTTGGAGCATGATCAATGTGAAGAAGAATGTATATTCCGCTCTATTTGGATGTAGTGTTCTGTATATGTCTATTAGGTCTAGGTCCTCTAATATATTATTTAGAGTTCTGTTTCTTTATTGATTCTCTGTCTAGATGTTCTGTCTAATGGTGATAATGGTGTATTAAAGTCCCCACTATAATTGTAGAGGCATTTATTTCTCCACTTAGTTTTCCCACAGTTTGCCTCAGGTTTTTTGAGTCACCCAGATTAGGTGCATAAATGTTTATGATTGTTTTCTCTTCTTGAGAGATTACCTGTTTTACTAATATATAGTGTTCATCTTTGTTTCTTACAATAGTTTTGCATTTAAAGTCTACTTTTTCTGATATTAGGATAGCTACTCATGCCCTTTTTTGGCTATTGTTTGCTTGTAAAATTATTTTCCAGCCATTCACTTTCAGCCTCCTTGAATCCCTGGGTTGAAGGTGGGTTTCTTGTAAACAGCATATAGATGGATCATATTTCCTTATCCATTCTGCTTATCTGTGTCTCTTGACTGGTGAGTTTAATCCATTATCATTCAGTGTTATTACTCTCAATGAATTCCTTACTTCTGCCCTATTTTCTTTTGGTTAATTTATGTCATATGTCATTTTTATTTCTCTTTTTGTCTTTATAGCTGTTTTATACTCTCCTTAAACTCTCTCTCCCCTGTTTTTCCTTTCAACTTGTAGAATTTCCTTTAGTATTTCTTGAAGTGCAGGTTTCTTATTGGCATACTCTCTTAATTTCTGTTTATCTGTGAATATTTTGAACTCTCCATCATTTTTGAATGCCAATTTTGCTGGATAGAGAATTTGTGGCTGGAAGTTTTTTTCTTTTAGTACTTTGACTATGTCATCCTACTGTCTTCTTGCCTCAATGGTTTCAGATGAGAAATCTTCACTTAATCTTATTTTGCTTTCCTTGTATGTGATGGTTCTCTTTTCTCTTTCTGCCTTGAGCATTTTCTCTTTGCCTTGAGAATTGGACATTTTGACAAGTATATGTCTTGGAGATAGCCTGTTGGGATTTATACTTTTGGGGGTGCACTGTGCTCCCTGGACATGTACATCCATCTCTCTTAATAGAGTTGGGAAGTTTTCTGCCATTATTTCATTCAACATTCCTTCTCTTCCCTTGCCCTTTTTTTCTCCCTGTGGGATGCTTATAATGTGTATGTTTGTGCATTTTGTGTTGTCATTTAAATCCCTGAGACCCTGCTGGATTTTCTATCTTTTAAATTATCTGTTCTACTATCAGTTTGATTTCAGATGTATTGTCTCCCACATCATTAATTCTTTCTTCTGCTTGTTCAGATCTGTTGTTATGTGAATCAGCATCTTTTTTATTTCTTGGATTGAGCCATTGATCACCATCAAATCTGTTATTTTTTAATGTATGTTTACATTTTCTTCAGTATGTTTTCCCAGTGTCTTCTTAATATCCTTAATCTCTTTCTTCACTTCATTAAGTTGTTCCATGATATTTGTTTGGAAAGCTTTCATTACTTGTTAAGTGTTCTGCATCTCTTCCTGCTTTTTAGTTTGCTTATTGGACTGGTCCATGTTTTCCTGATTCTCAGTGTGGTTTGTAATTTTTTGTTGCCCTCTATTCATGATTTTATCTTGATTCATTTACTTAGTTGATTAACTTCTCTTTCTGCTCTCGAGGTTATTTAGCAGGTGGTTCTGTGTGTGTGTTAAGTTTTCTCTTTAATACTTTGTTCTTCTTATTTTATTTCCTTTCTTCTTTCTATGTTCCCTTGAAGGTAAAAGATTTGGACCAGAGGTATCAAAAGATGTGAGAAAAGAAGAAGGATAATAGTAATATTGATAAAAGTTGGAAGAGGGGCTGTATAAGATTTAGTAAAATGAATATTTACCTCATGTAGGCAGTGTACAGTAATAGAGGGAAAAGTTGAGTGCCTACAATGGACTGAGAAACTAAATAAAGAAAAATATATAGTGATTTAGAAGGCCAGAATGATGAGGACAGAGGAAAACAGTAAAGATAGGGCTGAAAGGAAATGTTAATAATAATAAATAAAGAAGAAAACAGAATAGATAGTATAGAAATTGGCACCCTTAAGTTGTGGGCTAATGAAAAAAGATGGTATGTAAGAACCCCAACAGAAAACAGAAGGCAGAAATATGAAGGAAGGAAAAGAGATAGTGTTGGGAGGCAAAATCAATATAAACAGAGAATGTGAAATCATGGAAGAAGAAGCACAGCAAAGAAGAGACAAGCTAGCAGCACTTAATTTAAAAATATATAAAAAGGAAAAAAGAAAAGAAAAAAGAAGAGGGGGGAGGAAAGAGGAAAGAAAAGCAAGAGACAGCAAATAAACAAAGAAAAACCAAACAACCACACAAGAAGCAGTCAAACAAAGCTAAGGAAGAACATTGTTCTTTCTTGGCCCTTGTGGAACCTCTCAGCCTGCTTGTGTTCATCAATCAATTGCCTTGCAAGGTTCTATCTGCAGGTTTTGAGGCAGATTTTAGTGATTAAACTAAGTTAAAAAGAAAATTTCTTTTTTTATTTTTTATAGTAACTGGCTTTTGTGTGTGTGTGTGTGTGTGTGTGTGAAATAAGGGACCCAAAAGAAGACCTCTACTAGTCCACCCCCTTTCACCAAGGGGACTGTAAATAGGCTCATGGAAACTAATCAAGCACTTCCCACTTTCTGGCCTCCCCAGGGGTACTTGAAACTCTGATGTTTGTCAGTGCAGAATGATAAAATTGGCTGACTGCTCCCTCTGGAGCCAAGCCTCAGTATCACCAGACTGTTAGGTAAATCAGGCTTCCTCAGAAGATTCACCTCTCCCCTCAGCCTGGCACTGCTTCAAGCTGGCTTATCTGCTCCCCAAAGCTATGAGGGAGTCCAAGCAGCTAAATCCACAGAAAGGAAAGCCCTCTCCACCTTCTGTCAGAATTCTCCCACTGTCGGAGAATGCTCCCTCTTACTGGGTTGCCAGCAGGAGTTGGGGTGTATCCCTGGGCAGCTTGGTAAATCAACCTTCCTCAGCAGATTCACCACTCCCATCAGATTGGTGCCACTTCAAGCCAGCTATTTTGGTCCCCAAAGCTGCAAGGGATTCCAGGCAGCCAAATCCACAGAAAGGAAATCCCTCTCGACCCTCCACCAGAACCCTCCCTCTCTTGGGGACCACTCCCTCTCACCAGATTGTGAGCAGGAGTCATGGCTCAAACCAGCCTTTTACCCTGAGGGTGGGGTTCAGCCATTTGCATTGACTACCACAGACAGGGGAAAAACTCATGAATCTCTCCTGAGCAATCCACCTTGCTATCCAGCTCCCTCCAGGTTGTCGCATTAATGATGTGGGAGACAATACATCTGAAATGGGCAAGGTTCTTGCTCCATGCACCTCCAGAAAAGACCCCTCAGGCAGGATCCTGTCCCCAATCAGCCATCCTCTGAGAGTGAGTTAGGGAGTGCCCTCCTAAACTAATGCCATATTTCTTCTGATTGAGTCAACTGATATTTGAATAGGCTACCAAGCCCACTGAAGTGGGACACAATGACCTCTTCAACAAATGATGCTAGGTGAACTGAATACCCATATCCAAAAGAGAAAGAGGCTCACAATCTCACGCCATATACAAAATTAACTCAAGATGGATCAAATACCTAAATTTAGAAGCCAAGACCATAAAGCTCCTAGAATATAATGTAGGGAAGCATCTACAAGAACTTGTAGTAGGAAATGGTTTCATGAACTTTACACCCAAAGTGTGAGCAATGAAAGAAAAAAATAGGTAAATGGGACCTCCCCCCAAATAAAAATTTTTGCACTTAAAAGGAATATATCAAGAAAATGAAAAGGCAGCCTACTCCATGGAGAAAATATATGGGAACCACTTATCCTGTAAGGGTCTAATATCCAGCATATATAAAGAAATCCTACATCTTGAAAATAAAAAGACAAACAATACATTTAAAAATGGGCAAGGGATTTGAATAGACACTTTTCTAAAGAGGAAATACATATGGCTAAAAAAACACATGTAAAAATCCTCAACATTATTAGTTATTAGGGAAATGTGAATCAAAACTACAATGTGATATCACTTTACACATATTAGATTGGTAATTATTAAAAAACAGAGAACGACAAGTGTTGGAGAAGATGTGGAGGAATGGAAAACCTCATCCACTGTTAGTGGGAATGTAGAATGGTACAGCCATTGTGGAGGGTGGTGTATTAGTCAGCTAAAAGGGGTGCCGATGCAAAGTATCAGAGCTCTGTTGCTTTTTATAAAGAGTATTTATTGGGGGTATAAACTTACAAGGCCCTAAAGAGTCCAACTCAAGGTATCATAAGAGGTACTTTTTCACCCAGAGTAATTTGCCACATGTTGAAACAAGATGGTGGGCTCTCTGTGGGGGTTCAGCCTTCCTTCTTCCTCTTAAGGGTCAGTGGTCCCACCTTCTTCTGATATCAGTTGTAGGCTGGCACAAGGGTTCATTTTTTGGGGGCCCAACTGCCCTGTTCTCTTCAAAAGGTCAGCTGTAGACTATCAGGATCAGCTCTCTTCTCAGGGCCTCTGCCATGTCTCATGAGCTGTCTCTCTTCCTCTGTGTTCTTTTTCTCTGTGTATTTACCTCTGTGTGAGAGTCTGTTTTTATCATCCCACCAAGTGGGCTGGGACTCAATGCTGAGTTGCACTCTAAAGATATGGTTGAATCAAAGCCCTAATCTTAACATAATTTAATCAGAAGTCTCAGCTGAATCTAATAAAGTCAAAGTGTTATTAACAAACATGATCTATATCTCTTTTTGGAATTCATAAATAATATCAAACAACCACAGTTAACTCCTCAGGAAGTTAACTATAGAAATGTCATATGATCCAGAAATCACACTGCTATTTATGTACCCAGAATAATTGCAAGCAGGGACATGAAAAGATATATGCACACCAATGTTCATAGTGGCATTATTCACTTATGCAAAAGTTGGAAGGAACCCAAGTGTCCACAACAGAAGAATGGATAAGCAAAATGTGGTATTTGTTAAAAATTTTAAACAGTCAGAAGCAAACATCTGTAAATGTTGTAACTCACTGAACTGTAATCTTGAAGTTTTTTTTCTTTGATGCTGTTGTGATGTTTTTTAAACTATGAAATCTTTACCTTGTAAAGGAACATTAACAAAACAACTTGAAACTAACCCCTTTGCCCCTTATCTTACTTTGTAACCCTGGAGTCTGATAATCCTGTACATAGCCCTCAATTTTTATTAATAAAATAACATGAATCAGCCCAGAACTAGCTAAGCCAGTTCTCATCAGTTAGCCTGCCTGACATGTGCAATAGCCTAAATCTTAACCTTTAAATGAACTAATCATATCAATCTGCACATACTCAGATGAAATTATCTCTAGCCCCATAACCTCAAAATGTAACTTTCTAGTCATGCAGTATATTTCTCAGCATGATGCCATCTGTCATGTTCTCCAAAGAATCACATCTCCCTTTTTATCCAATCCCATAAAAACTCTAAGCACTTCCAACTTGGGAAGATCATTTGAGGGACTATCCTTCTGTTTTCACAGGACTAGACTTTTATGAATAAACTCTTTTCTAAAAATCCTGGCGTACTTAATTGTCTCTCTGGTTTGCATCAGGTAATGACTCATGTTTGAGCCACAACAATTTGGTATTAAACAATCCTGCTGAAGATTTCCATGGTTACATGAGGCAGTGAGCTCTGGCTGCTGATCCCATGTGGCCACTTAGACCTCTTTAGTCTAGAGGTTCAGTGATTGAGATTCACCCCATTCTTGTTGGTATCATGAACCCCTTTTGTGTTTCATTTTCAATTTTGAGCAGGGAGGCATTTCTCAAAACAGATGTATTTTAAGTTTGGAGTGAGTAAATTTGTGTATATGCCTACACTTTTACTGACTTCTGTTAACTTTGCTTTTTTGGGGGATTAGTATCCCATTCTGGTTATTGGCTATTGATTAAAATTATAGGTTATAGTCTCTCTTTAGGCTTTTTGTTTATTTCATACAGACCCCAAACTTTTTAAAAATCAGACACACAAGTACTCATATTTTTTCTTGAATTTTGTGTTTGGTACTCTTGTACTTGTTTGTACTTAAATTGTTTTGATCTTTACTGACTACCATAGGTAATACCTGAAATAATACTAAAAAGAATTGCAACCCTCTTAAATGCACTTTAGACAGCTAGCTAATGTTTAGTTATGTTTGTGATAGAGTTATAATAAGAATTGTTTAAAGGTTTGAAATGAGTATGTATTGTGAATATTAGTGAATTTGCTTGAAGTGAATGTGTATTGCTGTATTAGTGAATATGAATTATTACAAATTTTTGAAATGGAAAATCTAACAGCATTCCAGAATGTAGCCCTTTGGGCAGTATTTTGAAAAACTGGGAAGATTTTGGTTAAGAACAGAAAATGGTTTATTTCTGTAATACAATCTGGCCTCAATATGATTAAAAATCAGTAGCAACATGGCCTGAGAATGGATCTAAGGAAAGAATTAAAATTAGACTTGTAGCCCACCTCCCACACCTCCCACCACATCCAACACAAACATCTCCCATAGTGTGGCCCACCAACCTCAATGAACCTACACCTCCTGGAGCCTTGCCACCAACCATAGACCACGGTTCACACTGTAGACCACACTCTC
>JAKSZT010054586.1:2420574-2454887 GCA_026826555.1 Tolypeutes matacus
AAATTATCATTCAAAGTAGTAAGTTTTATATTTCTGTGCTCCTATGTTTCTGTGGTTTGTTTTCATCTGTTTGTTCAAGGTCTATTTTCCTGCCTCTGAATGGTAATACTGAATTAACAATTGGAAATTCTTAAGAAAGTTCTATGCAAATTGCTTAAATATAAATAAGTATATATATATATATATATTCATATTCTTGGAGTCCCAGAAACTGGGGAAGCAGGGCTTCTGATGCTTTTTGAAATCCTTCTGTTTTTCCCTATGTGTCCTGGCTTAGCCTAAGTCACTTTCTATAATAATAAAATTTCCCAATTCCTAATAAAGATTCAGTAAGTCTTGAAAGGAATTCAATCTTATCATTCAGACTTATGAACCTGGATCCTCAAATATTTGCCAATTATTTTGCAGGACTACTAGTGAAAGTAATGCAGAAACCTTGATAAAGAAAACTATTTGGAAAGGGAAAGAACTGAGAAAAAAGAAATCCTATGAAGCTAAAACTGCAACCCCAATAAACCCTCCAGGCACCCAGGGCCAGAGCAATAGTATTTATGACTACTGTAAACAATCTGGACATTTGAAAAAGAAACTCACTAAACCTTCCTAAAAGGAGCAAACCCTAAAATATTATATATTACTCTCTCAAAAGTTCATTGACTATGGGGTATTAAAGTTCATTGACTAATATGTCTTAAGTATTTGGAAAAACCTGCTAATGCAAAATGTGTTTCATACTTTCATTTGTATAGTTTCATTATATTATTTAGAGAAAACAAGAAACATTCATAAAAACTTCAAGCCAAGGATCATGATATTCATGCTCTCTATTCTGTTTTCATGTAATTCTAATTAGACCTAGATAGACACATTAGTAAAGTTGGTGCTGTGAAATTTTAATAACTTTTTAAAATAAAAATTTGCCAAAATATATCACCCATAAATGAACACACATAAACAAGGGTATAGTAAAATTTGTGAATTTATAAAATAAACATGCATATCGTCATCCAAGGTTCCCATACAATTCCCCACTACCAACACCTTGCATTGCTGTGAAACATTTGTTACAAACTAAGAATGATCACCATTAAATATTGCTACTAACTATAGCCTATATTTTACATTTGGTATATTTTTTCCCAACTCACATGATCAACACCCTATATTAATTTTATATACTTGTTATCATTTATGAGAGAATGTTCTCCTATTTGTCCTGTTAACCACAGTCCATCTTCTACCAATGGATTTCCTGTGTTATACAGTCACATAGTTTCTACATTCCATTCAAAGTGTTCACTCAGTAGCTCTCATTTTCATTACAGGGTTGTGTTGTACATATATCTGTATACTTTAGAACATTTTCATTACTCCAAAAGGAAAAATCACATACCCCCTTATACCCCTATATTTTTGTCTTTTAGAATGGAAATAATATCTTCTTGCCATTGGTGCAAAATATTTTGATATTACTGTTAACTATCAACCATAAATTGCATTAGTTTAATTTTCCCATTCATCACCATTTTCTTAACACCTTATAAAAGAACATGCCTATATTTTTACTATTAAACACAATCTTCATCCACCACTGAAATCATTGTTATACATACCCTAGATTTAGATTAATTTCTAGCTTTCTTTATATATATAATTTTTATTTTTTAAAAGATACTTAGATTACATAAATGTTACATTAAAAATATAGGGGATTCCCATATGCCCCACTCCCTATGCCACCCACATTTTCCCACATTAACAACATCCTTCATTAGTGGTACATTTGTTACAATTGATGAAAACATTTTGGAACATTTCAACTAAGCAAGGAAATGTGTAAACTAAGCATGTGTAGTTTACATTCAAATTATACACCATGGTCAAGTGGGTTTCATCCCTCATATGCAAGGATGGTTCAACATAAGAAAATCAATCAATGTAATACATCACAGTAACAAATCAACAGAAAAAATCACATGATCATCTCTGTTGATGCAGAAAAAAACATTTGAAAAAATACAGGATACTTTCTTGATAAAAAAAACACTTCAAAAGATAGTAATAGAAGGAAATATCCTCAACATGATAAAGTGTATATATGAAAAACTCACAGGTAACATCATAATGGTGAAATGCTAAAGTATTTCCCTCTAAGATCTGGAAAAAGAAAAGGATGCCTACTGTCACTGCTCTTATTTAACATTGTTTTAGAAATTCTTGCTTGAGCACTTAGGCAATGTCCCTATTTGCAGATGACATGATCTTATATACAGAAAGCCCTGAAAAATCAACAAAGCTTCTAGAGATGATAAAAGAATTCACTAAAGTGGCAGGATAAGAACAGGCAAAAATCAATGGCATTCTGTACAACAACACTGACAATCTGAGGCAAAAATCAAGAAAAAAATTTCATTAGAATAGCAACTAAAAGAATCAAATATCTAGGAATAAACTTAACTAAAGATTAAAGGACTTGTACACAGAAAATTACACAACATTGTTAAAGGAAATCAAAGAAGACCCAAAAAATGGAAGAATATTCAAAACTCACTGATTGGAAGGCTGAACACCATTGAGATGTCTGCCTTACCCAATTTGATTTACATATTTAAAGCAGTTCCAATAAAAATTATTACAGTATATTTTACTGAATTGGCAAAGCTAATTGGCTAAGAGGTTTCAAAGTGAGTCAAAAGGTCATTCCAGAAGTTATGTTTATGCATGTTTCAGCAGTATCTCATTGGTTGCCAGAGTAGGGGGTTTCTTGAGGGCTCTAGAGACATCTAGACACTATAGGCCAGGTAGAAAATCTCAGGCAATCAGCACCCTGTCAGTGGGCCTTATCTTGGAATATATGTTCCCCATGTAACAAAGTTAGACTTATTTATAATTTCCCTGCACATGGCTCCTTTTATTTGAACCTATAATTAACTCTATACTCATTAAATATATGTTTCAGAGACTTAAATTACATGTTTTCCTTGGCAGAGTGAGGGGCCCTGAATAGCCAAAAACATATTTCTACCTGATCGTACAAAGCTGCAGTTGTCAAAACTGCATCGTATTGGCACAAGGATAGACATACTGAACATTGGAACCAAAGTGAGAGTTCTTATATAGATCCTTGCATATACAAACAACTGATATTTGACAAGACCACCAAATGCACTCAACTGGGACAGAACGGCTTCTTCAAATAATGGTGCTTGGAGAAGTGGATATTCATATGATGTGGTGAGAAGCTCTATATCTCATGCCCTATTAAAAAAAATTAACTCAAGATGGATCAAAGATCAAAATATAAAAGTCAATAACATTAAGCTCCCTAAAGATAATGTATGGATATATCCACAAGATCTTCTAGTAAGAAGTGGTTTCATAAACTTTACAACCAAAAAAAAAGCAATGAAAAAAAACATAGATAAATGATAACTCCTCAAAATTAAAATCTTTTGCACTTCAAAAGACTGTGTAAAGAAAGTAAAAAGGCAGCCTATTCAATGGGAAAAAAAATATTTGTGAATCATTTATCTGATAGGGGTCTAATATCCAACATATATAAAGAAATCCCACATCTCAAAAATAAAGAGACAAACAACCCATTTTAAAAATGGACAAGAGATTTGAATAGATACTTTTCCAAAGAATCATACAAATGGTTAAAGAGCACATGAAAAGATGCTCATCATCAATAGCTATTATGGAAATGCAAAACAAAACTACAATGAGGTATCACCTTATACTTATTAAGCTGGTGAATATTTTAAAAAGAGAACTACAAGTGTTTGAGAGGGTGTGGAGGAAAGAGAAAACTCATCCACTGGTGGTGGGAATGTAGAATAGTGCAGCTAGTGTAGAGGACAGTTTGATGGTTCCTTATGAAGCTAGTATAGAGCTGCCATATGATACAGCAATCCCACTCATTTGAATTTAATTTTTCCTTCTTTTGGTTAAGGTCTTTTCTAAATGCATCACTAGTTGGTGCTTGGTAATAAGCCCTCAGTTCCAGGGAAGCTGTTGATTCTGTTTCCCTAGAGAATCCAGGCTAATACAGTTGTTTCCAAATATTTTCTCACGTTATGAAAGTTGCCATTTTACTTTAATGATAAAATCCTGTAAGTCACAGAAGTTTTTAATTTTGATGTGGTCCCATTTATCTACTTTTTCTTTCATTGCCTGTGCTTTGCTGTAAAGTCTAAGAAGACTACCACAATATCCTGAAGATGCTTTCAACTTTTCCTTTAGGAATTTGATAGTTCTTTCTTATATTTATGTCTTTCATCCATTTTGAGTGGATTTGTGTATAAAGTGTGAGGTAGTGTACTTCTTTTATTTTTATTTTTTGCAGATAGTGATCCACTTTTCCTAGCACCATTCATTGAAGAGACTATTCTTTCACAATTCAGTGGTCATTGCCTGCTTGCAAAATTCAGTTGGCCATAAATATAGGGGTTGACTTCTGGCTCTCTATTTGACTCCATTGTTAGTTATTGTGCTAGTACCAGGCTGTTTTGATTGTTGTGGTTTCATAATAAGTTTTAAGTTTAAGAATTTTTAGTCTTCCAACTTCATTCTTGTTTATCAAATAGGTTTGGCCGATTCAGGGCCCCTCTCTATTCCATAAAAATTTGTTGTTTGGCTTTTTGATCTGTGCCAAGAATGTTGCTGGAATTTTAATTGGAATTGTGTTGTATCTATAAATCTCTCTGGGTAAGATTGATATCCATCTTAATGATATTTTATCTTCTGTATTTGAACATGTAATGGTCTTCAATTTATTTAGGTTTTATTTGGTTTCTTTTAACAATATTTCATAGTTTTCTGTGTACAAGTCCTTTACATTCTTTGATAGCTTTATTCCTAGTTCTGATTTGATTATTTTAGTTGCTATTGTGATTGGAATTTTATCTTGATTTCTTCTTCTGATTGTTCATTGCTTGTGTATAATAACACTACTGATTTTGGGAGTTGATCTTGTTCCCAGCCACTTTGTTAAATGAATTTAACAGGTCTTGTAGGTTTGTTGTGTATTATTCATAATTTTCTGCATATAGGTTCATGTTGATTGAAAATGTTTAAAATTTTACTTATTCTTTTCCAATTGTATGCCCTTTTCTTCTTCCCTAATTGCTATAGCAACTTCCAGTACAATATCAACTAACAGTAGTGACAGTTGGCATCCATATCTTGTTACTGATCTTAGAGGGAAAGATTAAAGTATTTCTACACTAAACTCTGATGGTGAAAACCAGACAAAGCAGAACAAATTGCAAATACCTAAAAAGTGTTTTTACTTTTTTGTTTGTTTTCTTTAGCTCCAAGGCCAGGAGCAGTGAGGGCCAATCATTGATAACTGTTTTTGATTCGCAACTTCAGATTGCAGGGTGCCTGGTTCTGATGGTGGCAGTTGTTAAAATCTACCCTAGGGCAAATGCACCTGTGTCCACTTTTCACCTGTTCTAGATGAAGGTTGTGATGGAGGAGATTTGGAGATATTGTGTTTCTTCAAGGCTGTGGGGTATCATTGGATGTGAGACTGCATTTGCTGGGCAGGACAAGAAACAGGAGGGACAACCAAACTCCTACAAACAGGTGAACTCCAAAACAAGTAATAAGCAAAATCCCAGGACAAATGACAGGCACAGAAGTACAGTGAAAAGTATGCACAGAGCATTCACCTAGGACAGACTTCTGGATAAGAGAGCTAAAGCTGAAGAAAGTTCTTTCTAATCACCTGCTGGTTAGAAAATCATGAAACAGACATTTTAGGGGATAAATCCCAGAGTTAACATTTTAAAACATTAAAATGTACAGTGTGGAGAATTGTGTGAAGATGGCATCAGACTAACAGGCAGAGCTCAATGTTCTCAAAAAAACAATGGAGATAGAGCCCAAAGCCATCCAAGGAACATTTAGAGTGACAGAGAGATGAAGACACTGAAACCAGAACCATGAGTTACCAAACTCCTGAAGTGGCTGGGAAGGAATCCCCTCCCCCACACCCAAGATATAAATGTGGGGTAAAACCTTGGCTCTCTACAGCTGAGTAAGAGGGGAATAGACACCTTTCTCCCTGTCAGCTGTTACAAGGGAAAACTGAGGGGGCATCCGGGGGCTTTTCTTCAGTGAATTCAGCCAACAAAGCCTTCTTTGAATCTCCACTCTGGAGATTCAACACAGGAACACAGGAAAATTGAAAAATCTCTGTGGGAAAGTGTGCTGATGAGAACCACCTGCTGGCCAGTCTGAAAATTGCATGGACAAAAACTTTCAGTTTTGGCAGAGAGGCAATATGGCATTGGTTTAAGAGGGCACTCACTGAGAGCTCCCAGAGAATGGTGGATTGTGGAAAGGGTCCTGCCTGGGGGTCTGTGCTGTGGGTGTCTGGAGTGAGAAGCTTGGGACATCTATCTGCACAGATCAATGGTGTGGACTGAACAGTAGAGATTCATGACTTTTAAGCCTGCCTATGGTGGTTAACACAGACGGCTCAGCCCCAAACTTAGGGGGAGAAAAGCCAGATGCAAGGCCCAGGATTTATGGCTCCAACCAGTTTGGGTGGGAGGGGGCATTCCCTGAGAGTGGGTGGGCTCTGGCAAAGGGGTGAGAGAGCTTTATTTTCTGGGGATTTGGCTGCCAGGAGCCCTTTGCAGCTTGGGCAAACAAAACAGCTGGAGAGATTTGGCACCCGGTGGAAGGGAGGGGTGAACCTGTTGAGGGAGTTGATTTGCCTAGCTGCCCAGGGATAAGCCCCAGGCCCTGCAGAACCAGGGAGAGGGTGCACTTTCTGAGAGAGGGAAGGTTCTGGTGGAGGACAGGGATGGGGATTTTTTTGCCATTGATTTGGCTGCCTGGACTCCCTCATAGCTTTGGGGAGCAGATAAACCAGCTTGAAGCAGTGCCAGGCTGAGGGGAGAGGAAAACCTGCTGAGGAAACCTGATTTACCCAGCAGCCTGGTGATGCTGGGGCTCAGCTCTAGAAGGGGCAGAGTTGGCCATCTTTAGCATTCTACACTGACTAACATCAGAGCTTTAGCTTCCCTGGGGAGTCCAGGAGGTGGGAAGTGATTGATTAGTTTCCATGAGCCCAGTTAGGGTATCCTCCATGAGGGGGGTGGTCTAGAGGAGGACTTATTTTGGGTCGTGTATTTCACCAAAAAAAAAAAAAAAGATGGTCACTTTAATAAATGAAAAATAAATTCTTTTTAATTTAGTTTATTAGCTAAAAGTTGTTTCAGGGCCTGCATATAGAACCCTCTGGGGAAATTGATTGATAAACACAAGCAGGCAGAGAGGATCCATGGGGACCCTTGATCCTCCTTAGCTCTGTTTGACTGCTTGCCTGTGTGGTTTTTCTCTGTTTATTTGTTGTATCTTCCTTTTCTTTCCTCTTTCTTCCCCCCTTTCTTTTTTCTTTCATTTTTTAAAAATTAGGTGCTGCTAGCTTGTGTCTTCTTTGTTGTGTTTCTTCTTCAGTAATTTCCCATTCTCTGTTTATATTGATTTTGTATTCCAAACTATCTCTTATCATTCTTTCATCTTTCTGCCTTCTGCTTTCTGTTGTGGCTCATATATACCACATTTTTTTCATATGTCCACAACTTAAGGGTGTCAATTTCTATTCTATATATTTTATTTTCTTCTTTTTAAAATTAATATTAACTTTTTCCTTTCAACACTTTCTTTACTCTTTCTCTCTCTCCTCATAATTCTAACTTTCTAAATCATTATATATATATATATATTCCTCTATTTGGCTTCCCAGTCTATTGTAGGTACTCCACTTTTTTCCCTATTACTCTACACTGCCTACATGAGTTAAATATTCATTTCATTAAGGCTCATTTTGCCCCTCTTCTAACTTTATCAATATTACTATTATCCTTCTTCCTTCCTGTCATCTTTCAATTCTTCTGGCCCTAATCTTTTGCCTTTAAGGGAACATATAAAGAAACAGGGAAATAAAATAAGAAGAAAAAGTGTCAAAGAGAAAACTTAACACACACACAGAGACACTATCTAAATAAAACTTTAGAGCAGAGAGAGATGCTAATCAACTGAATAAGCCAATCAAGGTAAAATGATGACTAGAGGGCAACAAAAATTACAAACCACACTGAGAAACAGGAAAACATGGACCAGTCCAATGAACAAACTAAAAACCAGGAAGTGATGCAGAACATTGAACAACTAATCAAAGCTATCCAAACAAATATCATGGACCAACTTAAAGAAGTGAAGGAAGAGATTAAGGATATAAAGAAGACACCGGGAGAACATACTGAAGAAATTGTAAACTTACCCAAAATTTTAACAGATATGATGATGATCAATGGCACAATCCAAAAAATAAAAAAGATGCTGGATTCACATAACAGCAGATGTGAGCAGGCAGAAGAAAGAATTAGTGATGTGGAAGACAATACAACTGAAATCAGATAGTAGAACGGATAGACAAAAGATAGAAAAAATTCAGCAGGGACTCAAGGAATTAACCAACAACACAAAACACACAAACATACACATTATGGGCATCCCAGAAGGAGAAAAGAAAGGAAAGGGATCAGAAGTGTTGAAGGAAATAATGGCTGAAAACTTCCCAACCCTATTGAGAGAGATGGATGTGCAGATCCAGGAAGCACAGCACACCCCAAATAGTATAAATCCCAACAGGCCGACTCCAAGACATATATTTGTCAAAATGTCCAATGCTCAAGACAAAGAGAAAATACTCAAGGCAGCAAGAGAAAAGAGAACCATCACATACAAGGGAAGCACAATAAGATTAAGTGCTGATTTCTCAGCTAAAACAATGGAGGCAAGAAGACAGTGATATGACATAGTCAAAATACTAAAAGAAAAAATCTTCCAGCCACGAGTTCTCTAAAGAAAAAAACTAAAGAAAAAAACTTCCAGCCATGAATTCTTCCAGCAAAACTGGCATTCAAAAATGATGGAGAGTTCAAAATACTCACAGATAAACAGAAATTAAGAGAGTATGTCAATAAGAAACCTGCACTTCAAGAAATACTAAAGGAACTTCTACAAGTTGAAAGGAAAAACAAGGGAGAGAGAGTAGGAAGAGAGCTTAAAAACAATTAAAAAGACAAAAACAGAAACAAAACAACATATGACATTCATTAACCCAAAGAAAAAATGGCTGAAGTAAGAAATTCATTACAAGTAATAACACCAAATGTTAAGGGCTTAAATTAACCAATCAAGAGACACAGATTGGCAGAATGGATAAGGAAATATGATCCATCTATATACTGTCTTCAAGAAACCCACCTTCGACCCAGGGAATCAAGGAGGCTGAAAGTGAATTCCTGGAAAATCATTTTACAAGCTAACAATAGCCAAAAAAAGGGAAGGAGTGCCTATTCTAATATCAGACAAAATAGACTTTAAATGCAAAATTATTGTAAGAGATAAAAATGGACATTATATATGAGTAAAAGCGGTAATCTCTCAAGAAGAGAGAACAATCATAAACATTTATGCACCTAATCGAAGTGCCTCAAAATACATTAGGCAAATTCTGGAAAAACTAAGTGGAGAAATAAATGGCTCTACAATTATAGCAGGGGACTTTAATACACCATTATCATCATTAGACAGAACATCTAGACATAGAATCAATAAGGAAATAGTCTCTTAACAATACATTAGAGGACCTGAACTTAATAAACATATACAGAACACTACACACAAATAGAGCAGTGTTTACATTTTTCTCGAGTGCACATGGATCATCCTCCAAAATAAACCACATGCTAGGCCACAGAACAGCAGTCAATGAATTCAGAAAGATTGAGATTATAAAAAGTAATTTCTCTTACCACAATGGAATGAAAATGTAAATCACTAAGGGCCAGAGAATCAGATTAGGCACAAAGATATGGAAGTTAAACAACACGTTCTTAGACAAACAGTGGGTCAAGGAGGAAATCTCAAAAGAAATCAGTAACTACCTTGAAACTAATGAAAACGACAACACAACATATCAAAACCTATGGGATGCAGCAAAAGCAGTTCTGAGAGAGAAGTTCATAACCATAAATACATATATTTACAAAGAAGATAAAACTAAAATTGAAGACCTAACTGCACACTTGGAGGAATTGGAAGAACATCAACAAACTAAACCAAAAGGAAGTAGAAAGAAGGAAATTACAAAGATTAGAGCGGAACTAAATGAAATAGAGAATAAGAAAGCCCTAGAAACAATAAACAAAACCAAAAGCTGGTTCTTCGAGAATATCAATAAAATAGATAAACCCTTAGTCAGACTAACAAAGAAAAAGAGAGAACAGATGCAAATACACAAAATAAAGAATGAGCAAGGGGATATCATTACTGACCACAAAGAAATAAAAAGTTTCATAAGAGGATACTTTGAAAAATTAATGCCAAAAAGAATGATAATTTAGAGGAAATAGACAAGTTTCTAGGTACTCACAAACAGCCTACATTGATGAAAGAAGAAATTGATGAACTCAACAGTCCAATTACAAGTAAAGAGATAAAACCATTCATCAAAAACCTCCCAACTAAGAAAAGCCCAGGACCAGATGGCTTCACAGCTGAATTCTACCAAACATTCCAGAAAGAGCTAGCACCAATTCTGCTTAAGCTCGTCCAAAAAATAGAAGTAGAAGGAATATTGCCTAACTCATTCTACAATGCCAAAATTACTCTAATACCAAAGCCAAACAAAGACACCACAAGAAAGGAAAATTATAAACCAAATTCTCGAATGAGCCTAGATTCTAAAATACTCAAGAAAATACTTGCTAATCACATTCAAAAACATATCAAAAGGATTATACAACATGACCAAGTGGGTTTCAACCTGGGTATGCAAGGATGGTTCAATATAAGAAAATCAATGTAATACACCACATAAACAGAATGAAAGAAAAAAGCACATGATCATCTCTATAGATGCAGAAAAAGAATTCAACAAAATACAGCACTCTTTCCTGAAAAAAAAAAAACAATACAAAAGATAGGAATAGAAGGAAACTTTCTAAATATGATAAACGGTATATATGAAAAACCAAAAGCTAACATCATTTTCAATGTTGAAATCCTAAAAGCCTTCTCTCTGAGATTGGGAACAAGGCAAGAATGCCCACTATTAACACTCCTATTTAACATTGTCGTAGAAGTACTTGCATGAGCACTGAGGCATGAAAAGTAATTAAAAGGCATCCAGATTGGAAAAGAAGAAGTAAAAATTTCATTATTTGCAGATGACATGATCCTATACATAGAAAACCCCGAAAAATCTACAACAAAGCTTCTAGAAAGGAGTTCATTAACATCGCATGTTATAAGATCAATGCTCAAAAATCAGTAACATTTCTGTACACCAATAATGAGCCATCTGAGGAGGAAATCAAGAAAAAAACACCATTTACAAAAGTAACCAAAAGAATCAAATACCTAGGAATAAATTTAACTAAAGATGTAAAGGACTTATATACAGAAAACTATACAACATTATTAAAGGAAATCAAAGAAGACTTAAATAAATAGAAAAATATTCCCTGTTCATGGATAGGAAGACTAAATCTCATCAAGATGTCTCTCCTACCCAAACTAATCTACAGATTTAATGCAATCCCAATAAAAATCAACACTGTATTTTCTTAAGGAACTGGAAAAACTAACCACAAAATATATTTGGAGAGGTAAGAGGCCCCGAGTTGTCAAAGACATTTTGAAAAAGAAAAATGAAGTTGGAGGTATCACATTACCTGGTATTAAAACGTACTGCAAAGCTACAGTGATCAAAACTGCATGGTATTAGCACAAGGACAGACCTACTGACCAATGGAACTGAATTGAGAGTTCTGATATAGATCCTCACATATACAGTCATCTCGTATTCAACAAGCTTACCAAGCCCACTCAGTTGGGAGAGAATGGCCTCTTTAACAAGTGGTGCTTGTAGAACTGGATATCCATATCCAAAAGAATGAGAGAAGAATACCATCTCCCACTTTATACAAGAATCAACTCAAGATGGATCAAAGATCTAAATATAAGAGCCAAAACCATAAAGACCTTGGAAGATAATGTAGGGAAGCACCTACAGAACCTTGTAATAGGAAATAGTTTCATGAACTTAACAGCCAAAGCATGATCAGCAGGAGAAAAAATAGATAAATGAGATCTCATCAAAATTAAAAACTTCTGCACCTCGAAGGACATTATTAAGAAAATAAAAAAGGCAGCCTACTCAATGGGAGAAAATATTTGGCAAACTTATATCTGATAGAAGCCTAATACCCTGTATATAAAAAGAAATCCTACACCTCAAAAATAAAAAGACAAACAACCCATTTTAAAAATGGGCAAGTGACCTGAAAAGACATTTCTCCAAGGAAGAAATACAAATGGCTAAAATGCACATGAAAAAATGCTTGACATCACTAGCTATTAGGGAAATGCAAATCAAAACCACAATGAAATACCATCTTACACCCATCAGAATGGCAACTATTAAAAAAACAGCAGAATATAAGTGTTGGAGAGGATGTGGAGGAATAGGAATGTTCATCCACTGCTGGTGGGATTGTGGAATGGTCCAGCCACTGTGGAGGACAGTTTATGATTACTCAGAAAACTAACAATAGGTCTTCCCTATGATCCAGCAATTCCACTACTGGGAATATACCAAGAATTGAAAGCAAAGACACGAACAGATATATGCACACCAATGTTCATAGTGGCATTGCTCACAATTGCCAAAAGTTGGAATCAACCCCGGTTCCTATCAATAGATGAATGGATAAGCAAAATGTGGTACATACATACAATGGAATATTACTCAGCTGTTAGAAGTAATAAAGTGCTAACACATGGAATAACATGAATGAATATTGAAGACCTTATATTGAGTGAAGCAAGCCAGGCATTGAAGGATGGACATTTTATGACCTCACTGATTTGAATTGAGTAAAGTTAACTGTCTCTGAGAACCAGTGTCTGAAAGATAGGTTAATATGGGAGAGAGAGAGAACGGTAGGTTGTGAACCTTTACCCATATGGACATAATCTATGGTAAAGTGATAGTATATAGTTACATATTGAAGGATAGGAAAGGTGGGTATTGATATTATTAGGTTTGGTGGTGCAGGGTTAACAGGTGGGAAGATTAGGAAGGTCAGGTTAGAATACCCAGGGCATGCAACTATGAATCTTGTCATCCCATGATCCAAGACAGGGGAGTGTCATATGCCCCAGGGGGATGGGGAGGAAGGAACAGAAAAGATCAAATGGGGCATTTAGTGGTCATGGGAAATGTTCTTCATTACCTTACAGTAATGGACACAGAACATGGTAAAATATTAAATTGGACCTTCTAAAATGTAAACTATACTGTAAACCATTGACAATGTTTAGTAGCTATGTTTCACTATCTGTATAACAATTATAACAATGCTACCATCCACATAAAAAAAGCTTTAATATGGGGTGAGGAATGAGGAAAGAGGTTGGGTATATGAGAGTCTCTAGTATTCTATGTGTGATTTGCTGTGACCTAAAACTTCTTTGAAAACTAAATGAAAATTTGGGAGACACTGGGGAATGAGGGGGGAAGGTGTCATGCTACACACTGGACATCCAATAATGCAGTGATAAAAGGGAAAAGATAAAAACAAATAAAAATAATAATAATGATTTAAAATAAAAAATAAAAATAAAGATAAAATTTTTAAAAATTAAGTTTTTTTCTTTTGTTTTTCCCCATTTTCTTCTTTTGCATATCTCAATCCATTAATTATATTTTATTTTTAGTTCTTTTTTTCTGAGTTTCCTCATATTTTATCTCTTGCATTTAAGCTTATCATTATTATTTCATTTTCCTATTAATTAATTGTATTTGGTTATTATATGGGCTTCATCTTCAAGGGAATTTTGGGTCACAGAAGGGTTACAATGGGGGTTGTGGAGGATCATTGGTTGGGGATGTCTGGGATGGGGGATTCATGGGAATAAGTTCATATGAATATACATGAAAGATATATAAAATTGTTCAAATGATCATGGGATGGGGCATGGTCATGGTGGGTAGACAATCACTCAATAAATGAGGGAATACTGAATTCCCAGCCTGGAGAGCTCTGCCACATTCTCCAAGGGAGCAGCAACAGTCCCCCAAGTGCAGGGGCAGTGTCTGGCAAAAGAGGATGGCCCACTGTTGGGTTCTTGTTATTGATGACTAGCCTTTTGAGTCTATGTTCTTGTAATTGAAACTTGGCCTACTGTTATGGGGTGCCTAAGAGTTGCTATCTGAGAGCCTCCTTGTTGCTCAAATGTGGCCTCTCTCTAAGCCAAACCCAGCATATGAATGCATTACTTTCACTCCAATGTGGGACATGTTTCCCGGGGATGAGCATCCCTGGCAATGAGGGACTAATACCAAGTGCCAACTGGAAACATGACTGGTAAAAAACCTTGAATAAAAGGGTGAAAAGGTAAAGACAAATGATTTCATGTGGCTAAGAGACTTCAAAGAGTGTCGGGAGGTCATCCCAGAGGTATCATTTACACACATTTCAGTAGGATCTCAGAATTCCAAAGTGGATATCACCCCACAGAGAGGGATTCCTAAGGGCTCTGGAGACACCCAGGTCCTATATAAGGGGGGCTAGCCCCAGAGAGTGATGCCTTTTCAGTGGGCTCTACTTTGGAATCTGTGCTCCTGAGAGTGACAGAGTTGGACTCAAATAAGTCCTACCTGCACATGGTCCATCATTCCCTTCTATTCAAACCTATATGTGAGGCTGGGTCTATAGGTGTACTTCCAGGCCTCTGGCCTGCCTATGTGCCAGACGTGCCTGGAATCTTGGTGGAGGTGTAACTCCTACTCTACAGCTCAATGGACTCACCCAAGTCACCTGGTGAGGAGATGACGATGATGGACAATGGCCATCCCAGGGAATGGAGAGAGTCTGCAGCTGAAGGCAGGATAATCACATTCACCGTATCCAAGGGATATAAGCCTACTCTCACTTGGAGATGGAGTGGACATCACCATTCCTGTCCCCTCAGGATTGCGGGAAGAGCTATGGACTAGACTGTACTTAATGGTATTCTGTTGTAGACATATTGGGATTTAAGCAATGGAAGAAATTATAAAAGTGAGGAGAAACCAGTGGCTACTAGATGCTTTTGGGGTGGGGAGGGTAAGGGCAGTTTTAATACAGGGGCTTTTATAGGATTTGGTGATTGTCCTGAGTGATGTTGTGGTGATGGATATAGGCCATTTTACATCAGCATATACCATGCAGAACAGTGTGGGACAAAGTGTGGTCTACGATGTGAACTGTGGTCTATGCTTAGTGGCAAAGCCCCAGGTTGTGTATATCCATTGCAGGTGATGTGCCACACTAGTGAAAGATGTTTATGTGAGATGTTATAGGAGGTATGGGAGGTGGAGATCATGGGAATCCCTGTAATTTTTGTAATATTTATGTAATCTGAGCATCTTTAAAAATATATATGAAAAATAACGTTTGTGTAAGCAAATGCACATATATGCATATATATCTATATATCATTTTACAAATAAACAAATTAATTATTATATTTATTGGATCTTAAAAAAAAAAACTTTCAGTCTTCTCTGTATCCTAATCCCTGGGAGAAAATCTGCAACTCATTACTAGTCACTGGCCTGATTTTGGTAACTTAAGCTGGGTAGTTTTAAAGACTTAGAATCAGTTGAACCAAATTTTAAACCACTGGCTCACTGCAGCTAACTAAAAGGGTAATAGACACCACTCTAATTTTAAAGAACTAGAATAAGTTGAATAAAATTTCAGAGAAGAGCTGTTAAAAAAACCAATAGGCAAGAGAGAGAAACTGGTCATCAAAGAAAGTCACCATCATATTCAGATGCCTAGATATCGGCAAAAACATTACAAGCCATACTAAGAAACAGGGATAGATGGCCCAGTAAAAGAAACTAAACAAATATCCTGAAGAGATACAGGATTTAAGATAATCAGTGATAATCACACAAATCTCCTAATCATTTCAAAGAGTTTAAAGAAAATATGACTAAGGAAATACAGGATGTTAAGAAGACACTAGGTGACAATAAAGAAAATTTAGAAATCCTACAAAGAAAAGTAACAGATGTTATGGGAATGAAAGGCACAATGGAAGAGATTAAAAATACATTAGAGGCACATAAGAGCAGATATGAATTGCTCAAAGATAGGCTTAGTGATTTTTAAGACAGAGCATCTGTAATGAAATGTCTGGAGAACAGAAAGACAAGGTTGGAAAAAATGGAACAGCATCTCAGGGAATTGAATGACAGAATGAAATGCACAAATATTTACATTATCAGTGCCCCAGAAAGAAAAAAGAGTGAAAAAAGGACAGAAAGAATATTTGAGGAAATAATGACCGAAAGCTTCCCAACCTTTATGAAAGATATATCAATATCCAAGAAGCAAAAACACCCCAAACAGAATAAATCTGAAGAGACCTACCTTGGGACACATATTATTAAGAATGACAAATGTCAGAGATAAAGAGAGGATTCTGAAAGCAGAAAGAGTAAAGAGAGGGTTCTGAAGGCAGAAAGAGAAAACAAAGTATCACATACAAGGGAAACTCAGTAAGATTAAGTAATGACTTCTCAACAGAATCCATGGAGGTGAGAAGAAAGTGTTATGATGTATTTAAGTCCTGAAAGAGAAAAACTCCTAGCCAAGAATTCTGTATCCAGCAAATCTGTCCTTCAAATATGAGAAACTGGTAAGTGGATGTGTCTCAAGGGATTGGGCTTCTGCCTACCACATGGGAGGTCTTGGGTTCGATTAATGTTGCCTCCTGGAGGAAGCAAGCTGATGCGGTGGTCAGGCATGGTGAACTGATGCAGCAATATGATGCAACAGAAGAGATACAAAGAGGAAAGACAATGAGAGACACAACAAACCATGGAGTTGAGGTGATTGAATGCCTCTCTCAGGTGATTGAGGTCCTGGGTTCAGTTACTGGTGCCTCCTAAAGAGAAGATGAGCACACAGCAAGTGGACACAAAGAGCAGACCATGACTGCAAACAATGAGGGTTGGATAAATAAGTAATAAAATAAATCTTTAAAAATGAGGAAGTGTTCAAAGTCTTCATAGAAAAACAAAAATTGATAGAATATATTACCAAAAGACCAGAATTCCAAGTGATACTAAAGAGTGCTGCAGCCTGAAAGGAAAACACAAGGGCAAGAGATTTAGAGAAGGGTGTAGAAATGAGGATTATTATGAAGGGTAAACAAAAGGATAAGAAGACAGACAATAGAACGATATGACAACAGAGAGACAGGGCAAAATTAATGAAGTAAATAATGCCTTTACAGTAATAACATTGAATGTTAATGGATTGAATTCCCCAATCAAAAGACATAGACTAATACAATGGACAATAAAATATAAGTTATCTATATATTGTCTACAAGAGACCACCTCAGACTTAAGGACATAACAAGATTAAAAGTGAAAGATTAGGGGACTGATTGAAAATCAGAGTTCTGGTAAGGACTGGCTTCTTTCCACCCAGGTTGGATTACAGCTCTATCCTAAACCCCAGCTCCACCTCCAGCAGGGAAGAGTCTGGGTGGCCTGAACCACCTCTCTGGGAAACTGCAAGCCACACCATAGAGGTCAGTGCCCATCCTACTCTAGTGGCACAAGACATCTCAGGATCTATTCCATGGCTGGAGTTAGAAGCTCAATTTCCCATAAATGGTGGAGGAAGAGACAGTTGTCCACCAACCTCAGCTACAGATTAGTGGACTCTGTTGGTTTAAGTATACTCCTAGAAAGAGCTATGGTATGAGCCTGTCCAAGTTGCAAAGAGTCTGGTAGTCTGCCATTTTGACTCTGCCTCCAGCATGAAGGGAAGCCTGGTTGATTGAAAATCCAGTGATGTTAGGGACTGGCTTCTTTTCCCCAAGATCAGCCTGCAGCCCTAGCCTGCCTCCAGGCCCACCTCCAGCAGAGACAAAGCTGGCAGTACCTGCACCAGGCTCCCTTGGCAACTGTAGGTGCTCTCTGCTGGCACAGACTGAATGGTCAGACACCTGGGGCTGCGTGCCTGTACCCCAACAGGATAGGAGAAGGGCTGGATTGAGTATCTTTGGCCTATCTGGGCAACAGCAGACGTTTTCAACTCACACAAACTGTTTTGTTGAGTGCCTTCAAGTCCATCTCCACCTCTGTCCTCTCATAGAATAAGAGGAGGCTGGTTCTCCCTCAGCCTCTCAAGACAACTCCAAGCACTTTTGACCTGTACAAACCTTACCACTGAGCACCTGTGGTTCCACCCCTTCCTCAATAGTTTGAGAGATGGACTGTGTTTGCCCAGCCTCTCTGGGTAACTGCAGGTGCTTTTGGCCCACACAACCTGGACTGGTGGGTACTTATGGATCCACCCTCACCCCCTAATAGGAAAGGAAGGCATTGGTGTCCCACAGACTTTCTGAGCAACAGCAGACTTTTGGTCTACATGGACTGGACTGTTGGGTGCCTATGGGTTTACCCCCACTCCCAATAAGATAGAAGGGATCTGGTGTCTCCACAGCTTCTCCAGACAATGGTGGGTGCTTTCAGTCTGTGGATCCAACTCCATGCCTTAATAGGGTAGGAGGAGGCTAGTGTTTCCTCAGCCTCTCCAGGCAACAGCAAGTATTCTCAGCCTAAAGGGACAGAACTGTTGGTCACTCATAGAACCACTCCCACCCCTGAATTGGATAGGAGGGGGATGGTGTTTCTTCAGCCACTCTGGACAACAATGGGTACTTTCAGCCTACAGGAATTGAACTGTTGGGCATTGGTTGTTCTGTTTCCACCCCTAAAGCGCAGAAGGTGCGGTATTCTCTCAGCTTCTCAGGACAACTGCGGGCATATTCAGCCCACACAGATTAGATTGTTGGGTACTCCAGAGGGTCCATTCCCACCCCCAGCAGGGGAGGGGTCTGGTGTTATGTCAGTTTACCTGAGGAACTGTGGTCATTTTGGACCCACATGGCATAGATTTCTGCTTGCAATTATAGATCCATCCTGACTCAAGGTAGGGAAGGAAGGGGTGTGAATTTTTATCAGTCTCTCTGGGCAACTATGGAGAATCTTGTCCTATCCAAATTGCATTACCATATATGGCTGCAGCTCTGTCCCAAGCTGTGATAGAGAAGAACGGTGGGAGAAATTTCAATTCCTGGGGCTACGTGGGCAGCTTCAGCCTCCATAGCTTACAACAACAACTACATCCTTGGCTCCTACTACACAACCAGCAAGGGAGAAAAGACTGGGAAGCCCTAAACTAAAGGGCTGCAACAGACTAAATACATCTAGCAAGACAGATGCGAAAACACCAACAAAAAATACAATCCATACCAAAAAACAGGAAGATATGGCCCAGTTATAGGAACAACAGAAGCCTACAGATGACATAAAGGAGTTGAGACAACTAATCATAGATTTTAAAACAAATCTCCTTAATAAAGTCAAAGAGATGGCTAAAGAGATAAAGGATATTAAGAAGACATTGGATGAGCACAAAGAAGAATTTGAAAGCATACTAGAAAAATAGTAGATTTTATGGGAATGAAAGGTGCAATAAATGAAATAAAAATACACTGGAGGCATATAACAGCAGATTTTAAGAAGCAGAAGAAAGGATTGTTGAGCTTGAAGACATGGCCTCCAAAAGTGAACATACAAAAGAATAGGTGAAGAAAAGAATGGGAAAAATTGAACAGGGTTTCAGTGAACTGACAGCAAGAGACATGCAAACATACCTGTCATGGGTGTTCCAGAAGGAGAAGAAAAGAGAAAAGGTGCAGAAGGAATATTTGAAGAAATTCCCACCTCTATAGAAGGGCAAAAATATCCATGTCCAAGAAGCACAACATCCTCCCATCCAAATAAATCCAATAGACCAACTCTGAGACACATACTAATCAGAATATCAAATGCCAAAGGCAAAGAGAGAATTCTGAGAGCAGCAAAAGAAAAACAGTGCATAACATATAAGGGATAGCCAATAAGATTAAGTGCCAATTTCTCATCAGAAACCATGGAGGCAAGAAGGCAGTGGTGTGATATACTTAAGATACTGCAAGAGAAAAATTGTTAGCCAAGAATTTTATATCCAGCAAGATTACCTTTCAAAAATGAGGATGAGATTAGAATATTCACAGATAAACAGAATATGTAAGAGTTTATAACAAAAAGACCAGCTCTGCAGGAAACACTAAAGGGAGTGCTAAAGCCTGAAAAGAAAAGACAGGAGAGAGAGGCTTGGAAGAGCACCTAGAAATGATGGTTCTATCAATAACAGACTAAATGTGTCAAAAATAAAATGACATAAAATGCAAAGATCAAAATAAGAACCGCTTTTAAAGTAATAATATTGAATGTTAATAGATTAAACTCCCCAATCAAAAGACACAGACTGTCAGAATGGATAAGAAAATATAAGCTATCTATATGCTCTCTTGCAAGAGACTTGCCTTAGACCCAAGTATACCAATAGATTGAGAGTGAAAGGTTGGAAAAAGATATTCCATGAATGCAGTAACTAATAAAAAGCTGGGTTAGCTGTACTTATATCAGATGATATAAACTTTAAAAACTAAACTGTAATTAGAGACAAGGAAGGACATTATATATTAATAAAAGGGATGATTCACCAAGAAGAAATAACAATCATAAGTGTATATGCACCTAACCATGATGCCCCAAGATACATGAGGCAAACACTGAAGGGAGAAATAAATATCTCTACAATAATAGTTGGAGACCTTAATACACCACTCTTAACATTGGATAGAACATCTGGGCAGAAGATCAATAAAGAAATAGAGAGCTTGAAGAATATGATAATGGACTAAAGTTAATAGACATATAGAGAACATTGCACCCCAAAATAGCAGAATATACATTCTTTTCAAGTGCTCATGGATCTTTCTGTAGTCTAGACCAAATGTTGTGTCACAAAGCAGATCTCAATAAATTTTTAAAAAATGGAAATTATACAAAACACCTTCTCTAATCATAATAGGATAAAGTTGGAATTCAACAAGTGGCAGAAAAAGGTAAAATTCACATGTCAATGGAGATTAAACAACACACTCCTAAATAATCACTGGGTCAAAGAAGAAATTTCAAGAGAAACCAATAAATATCTTGAAATGAATGACAATGAGAATATAATATATCAGAACCTATGGCATGCAGCAAGGGTAGTGTTGAGAGGAAAATTTATAGCCCTCAATGCTTTCATTAAAAAAGAAGAAACAGCTAAAATCAATGACCTAACTACCCAGCTGGAGGAACTAGAAAAAGAACAGCAAACTAATCCCAAAGCAAGTGGAAGGAATGAAATAACAAAACCAGAGCAGAAATAAATGAAATTGAGAACAACAACAACAACAAAAAAAACAATAGAGAGAATTAACAAAACCAAAAGTTGGTTCTTTGAGAAGATTAACAAAATCAACAAACCCTTAGCTAGACTGACTAAGAAAAAAAGAGAGAAGATGCAAATAAATGAAATAAAAAATGAAAATGGGAACATTACTACTCACCCCAGAGAAATAAGAGAGATCATAAGAGGATACTATGAACAACTTTATGCTAAATGTAGACAAAATGGAAAAATTCCTAGGAATGTACATACAACCAACACTGACCCTAGATGAAATAGAGGACCTCAGCAATCAAATCACAAGTAAAGAGATTGAAACAGTCATCAAACAACTTCCCCAAATGAAAAGCTCAGGACCAGACACTTTCACAGATGAGTTCTACCAAGCATTCAAAGATTTAATACCAATGTTACTCAAGCTCTTCCAAAAAATTGAACAAGAAGGAATGCACCCAAACTCATTCTACTAAGCCAATATTACTCTAATACCAAGCTAGATAAAGATATTACAAAAAAAGAAAATTACAGACCCATTTCTTTAATGAATACAAATGCAAAAATCCTCAATAAAATACTTGCTAATCAAATCTAACAACATATTAAAAAAATTATTCATCATGACCAAGTGGGTTTTATACCAGGCATGCAAGACTGGTTCAACACAAGAAAATCAATCAGCATAATACACCACATTAATAAATCAAAAAATATAAACCACATGATCTTATCAATTGACACAGAAAAGGCATTTGACAAAATATAACATCCTTTCTTGATAAAAATACTACAAAAAAAGGAATTGAAGAAAACTTTCTCAACATGATAAAGGCCATATATGAAAAACCCACAGTTAACATTGTACTCAATGGTAAAAGACTGAAAGCTTTCCTGTTGAGAACAGGGACAAGACTAGGATGCCCATTGTCACCACTGTTGTTCAATATAGTGCTAGAGGATCTAACTAGAGCAAACAGGCAAGAAAAAGAAATAAAAGTCTTCCAAACTGGAAATGAAGAATTAAAACTTTCACTATTCACAGATGATATGATTGTATGTCTAGAAAGTCCCAAGAAATCTACAACAAAGCTGCTAGAGCTAATAAATGATTTCAGTAGTGTCAGGATACAAGATCAGTATGCAAAATCATGGTGTTTCTATACACTAGCAATGAGAAATCTAAGGAAGAAATCAGGAAAAAAATTCCATTTTCAGTAGCAATTTAAAGAATCAAATATTTAGGAATAAATTTAACCAAGGATGAAAAATACTTATACTCAGAAAACTATAATACATTGTAAAAAGAAATTTTAAAAGATCTAAATAATTGGAAGAACATTCCATGCTCATGGATTGGAAGACTAAATATCATTAAGATGTCAGTTCTACCCAGAATGATATACAGATTCAATGCAGTCCCAATAAAAATTCCACAGCATTTTTTAAACAAATAGTAAGCACAATTATCAAATTTATCTGGAAGGGTAAGTGGCCCCAAATAGTCAGAAACATCTTAAAACAGGAAAAGTGAAGTTGGAGGACTCTCACATCGAGACTTTAAATCATATTACCTAGTTATAGTGGTAAAAAAAACACATGATATTGGCATAAATATAGACACATAGGCCAATGGAACCAAATATATGGGTCAGAAACAGACTCACATTTATGGACAAGTGATTTTTGACAAGCTTGTCAAACCCATCCTGCTGGGGCAGAAGAGTTTATTCAACAAATGGTGCTGGGGAAACTGGATATCCATAAGAAAGACCTCTATTTCACACCTTATACAAAAATTATCCAAAAATGAATCAAAGACCTAAATATGAAAGTAAGTACAATAAAGCTCCAAGAAAAAAAAATGTAGGGAAACATCAAGACCTGATGGTAGGTGGTGGATTCTTAAACCTTATACCGAAAGCATGAACAATGAAAGAAAATATAGATAAATGGGACCTCCACAAACTCAAACACTTATGTCATTCATTAAGAAGGTGAAAAGGCAGCCCATTCAATGGGAGAAAATATTTGGAAACCACATATCCGATAAGGGTTTGATTTCCATTCTATATGAAGAGATCATACAGTTTAACAATAAAAGAGCAAGCAATCCAGTTAAAAAATGGACAAAAGATTTAAATAGATATTTCTCCAAAGAGGAAATACAAATGGCCAACAATCACATGAAAAAATGTTCCATACCACTAGATATTAGGGAAATGCAAATTAAAACAACAATGAGAGATCATCTAACATTGCATAGAATGGCCATTATTTAAAAAAAAAACAAAAAAAAAACAGACAACAATAAGTGCTGGAGAGGATGTGGAGAAATAGGAACATTCTTTCACTATTGGTGGGAGTGTAAAATAGTGCAGACTGTGGAAGACAGTTTGGTGGTTCCCCAGGAAGCTAAATATAGAGCTGCCATATGATCCAGCAATTACTCTACTAGGAATATATCCAGAAGAACTAAAAACTATGACATGAACAGACATCCATACACCGATGTTCATAGCAGCCTTATTCACAACTGCCAAAAGATGGAAATAACCCAAGTGTCCATCAACTAATGAATGGATAAACAAAATATGGTATAGACCTACAATAGAATACTATGCCACAGTAAGAAGAAATGTAATTGGGACACATGTTAAAACATTGATGAATCTTGAAGACAGTATACTAAGAGAAGTAAGCCAGACACAAAAGCAAAAATATTGCATGACCTCATTAATATGAACCAAACACATGGAGTTAAAATCTAGAGTATATGCTATTAGGAAATAGGAAGGTTGAGAAGGACTACTGATGTTTAATGTATGCAGAAGCTTTAATTAACTTGACTGTAAAAGTGTGGAAGTTGATAGAGTTGATGGTAATACATTATAGTGAGTAGTAACTGGTTTATAAATGAGATTGTGGCTGAAAAATGTAGCCTGAAGGAAGTAAATGTCAATTGAAAGAAAGCCAAAGAATCATCTAGGGACTGAATAACACAGTGAATACAGAAGTGGATGAGGATTTTGGTTGAGGGTACTAATGCAAACGTGTCCTTCTGTGAGCTAGAGCAGATGTACATAACATTGCAAGGTGGTGTGAATGTGGAGAAGCATGGGAAAACTACAATTGGTGTGACCTATAGTTTGTGGTTAACAGCAATAGTATAATATTTTTGCATCAATACCATATAGGTACTGTGTTGACAATGGAGGTGTATGGAAAAAGTGTGCCAATGTATGCCTTGGGCCATGGTTGGTGGTTATAGCTGATAATATCTCATAATATGTAACAAATGTTCCACCATGATGTGTTGTTTTGGTGAAGGGGTGTTGTATGGGAATTCTACACGTGTTTGATTGTTTTGCAAGTTCACAACCTATGTGATAAAAATATATTTTTAAAAAATAGAGGAGGTTGGAGGAAAAATACACCAAATATAAGATAGGGAGTATAGATAGCCATAATATTTTGATGATACTCTTGCATCAGTTTGTAAGAAATGTTTCACAACATTGCAAAGTGTTAGTAGAGGGGTGATGTATGATGTATGAGATCCCTGTATGATGTTATGTATCTTTATTTTGTAAGTTCACAATCTTTACTATACACTTATTGTTTATGCATGTTCATGTATGAATGATATATTTCAGTAAAGCACTACCTTTGTATTTTCCCATGGGTTTCAATGTCTTGTGTTCTCATTTTCATTTGTCTCAAGATATTTGCTGTATTCTCTTGCAATTTTGAGTTAATTTTTGTATAAGGTGTGAAAAGAGGGTCTTTTTTCTTTCTTTTGGATATGGATATCCAGTTCTCCCAGGACCATTTGTTGACAGATTGTTCTGGCTCACCAGGGTGGGCTTAACAACTTTGTAAAAATCACTTTACTGTAGATATGATGGTCAACTTCTGAGCTCTTGATTTGGTTCCTTTTGTCAATCTGTCTTTCTTTATGCCATCACCATTCTGTTTTTGTTTGTTTTCTTTGTTTTACCATTGTAGCTGAGTAAAATATTTTAAATGCAGAAAGTGGGAGTCCCTTAACTTTGTTCTTCTTTTTAAAGACATTTTTGCCTTTTTCGGGCCTCACCCTTCCAAATAAATTTGATAATTGTTTTTACCTCTTCTACTAAAAAGGCTGTTGGGATTTTTATTAGGATTGCATTGAATCTGTAAATCAATTTGGGTAGAACTGACATCTTCACAATATTTAGTCTTCCAATCCATGAACAAGGAATGTCCATCAATTTATTTATGTCTTCTTCAGTTTCTTTTAGCAATGTTCTGTTGTTTTATGAATATAGGTCCTTCATGTCCTTGGTTATGTTTATTTCTAAACATTTGATTGTTTTAGTTGCTATTGTAAATGGAATTAGTTTTCTGATTTCCTCCTCAGATTGCGCATCAGTAGTGTATAGAAATGCTACCGTTTTTTGCATATTAATCTTGTATCCCACCACATGGCTGAACTTGCTTATTAACTCTAGTAACTTTGTTGTGGATTTTTCAGATTTTCTAAATGTAGTGTCATATCATCAGTGAATAGTGAAAGTTTCCCTTCTTACTTTCCTATTTGGGTGCCTCTTAATTATTTATCTAGCTTAAGTGCTCTAGATAAAACTTCTAACACAATATTGAATAACAATGGTGACTGTGGGTATTCTTGTCTTGTTCTTAATCTCAGCAGGGAAATTTTCATTGAGTACAATGCTAGCTGTAGGCAGCCGACTCAATGGGAGAAAGTACTTGGCAATCACATATCTGATTAGGGTTTAATATCCATGATATGAAAAGAGATTATACAACTCAGTAATAAAAAGACAAACTACCAAATTTAAAATTTGACAAAGGACTTGAAAAGACAATTGTCCAAAGAAGAAATACAAATGGTGAAGAACCATGAAAAAGTGTTCAACATCACTAATGATTAGGGAAATGCAAATCAAAACTACAATGAGATATCATTTCACACCTATTAGAATGGCTGCTATGAAAAAGTTGGAAAAATGTAAATGTTGGAGAGGATGTGGAGCAATAGGAACGTTTATTCTCTGTTGGTGGCAATGTTGAATGGTACAGCCACTGTGGAGAACTGTTTAGGATTTCCTAAGGAAGTTGAATATAGATTTGCCATGAGACCCGGAAAAACCATGACTCAGTATATATCCAGAAGAACTGAGAGCAGAGACGTGAACAGACATTTGACACCCATGTTCATAGTGACATTATTTGTGATTGTGCAAAATTGGAAACAACCCAGATGTCCATCAAATGATGACAGGATAAAGAAATTGTGGTGTATACACACAATGGAATGTTATGCAGCTGTAAGTAGAAATGATGGCAGAAAGCATCATGGCAACATGGATGAGCCTGGAAGACATTATGTTGAATGATGCAAGTCAGACACAAAATGACAAATACTGTATGATTGTGTTATTATGAACTAAATATATTGTGTAAATTCCTGGAGTTAATAATTAGAATATAGGTCACCAGACAATAAGAGAAAGAGAATGGAAAGCTGAGGGTTAATCTGTACAGATTTAATTAAAAGGTTGTCTTTAAATCTTGGTAAATGAATAGAAATGGTGAAAGCATACCATGGTGTTTGTAAATAGCAGAGCTATTATATGGGTATGACAGTGGTTGAAAGGGAAAGTCTAAGGTCATGTATATTACGAGAAGGAAAGCTAAAAACTGTAACATGGAATTGTATAAGATAGCAAACCTCATGTAAAACATGAATATGGGTGATATTGCATATATAAGACTTTCTACAAACTATAAATATAAATATACTAGAGAGAAGGGAAAAAATAGCAGCTATGTATGGCAAGGGAAGCATGGAGAGATTGAGACATGATGAGTTTTGCCTGCTTTTTTGTTTTTGTTTATTTTTATTATTGGAATAATGAAAGTGCTCTGGAATGATTAAAGTGATGAAAGCACAAATATGTGATTACAGGAATATCAGTGTTTGTACACTTTGGGTGGATTTATGCTTTACTAATATGTATCCATAAAATTGATTTGTCAAAAAAAGTACAGTGTGCAACCAATGAAGAAAAGACAAAAAAAGAAGGAAATTATGACCTATCCAATACAAGAGAATAAAAACCAGAGGACAACAATGAAGAATACCAGAATGTGGACATACAAAAAAGACTTTTAGAACAAGCTCAATAATGTTCAAGGAGATTAATTAAAACTCAGAGAAAGGACTAAAGGGTTTTAGAAAAACAATGAATGAGCAGTATGAGAATCTTGGCAAAGTGGTAGAAAATTTTAAATAAACCAAAAAGAACTACTGGAGTTGAACATAATGATAATTGATGTCCAGGAGGGTTTCAAGAGCAGATTGGTTCTGGTAAAAGAAGGAAACTAAACATGAAGACAAGATACTTGAAATGAATCAAGTTGAGGAGAAGAAAGAGAAAAGAAATATAAAATGCAAAAATAGCTTAACACCTCTGGGACACCATCAAGCATACCACTATAAAACTTAGGGTTGTCCCTGAAGGAGAAGGAAGAAAGAAAGGACAGAAAGAATTTTCAAAGAAATAATGACAATGAACTTCTCAAACTTAGCCAAAGATATAAATAGGAATATCCAAGAAATTTAAAGAACATCGAACAAGATAAACATGAAAAAAATTATGAGCCTTTATATATAGCAACTGTGCTATTGAATGTAAAAAACAAGTGGAGAGTTCTGAAAGTTGTAAGAGAAAAAACCATGTTAGGTGCAAGAGAGTCCCTATTACATTGAGTTCTGATTTCTCATCAGAATTCATGGAAGCAAGCAGGTAGTGGGTTAAGATACTTAAACTGCTGAAAGAAAACAACTTCAAAGCAAGAATTTTATATTCAGTGATACTTTGTTTTAGAAATGAGGGAAAGATTAAGGCATTTCTAAATTAAAAAAAGCTAAGGGAGTTCATCACATCTAGATGTGCCCTACATGCAATGTCAAATGGAGATCTTCAAACTGGAAGAATAGTTTATTAGGTAGTAGTACAAATAGGCATAATGAATAAATAACTGCAGCAAAGGTAACAATTTGTTTAATTATAAATGCCAGTATTATTAGAGTGTATTATTTGACATGTCACTCCACGTCTTACTTCCTATAGGTGCTAAAATGCAAATAGATTAAAAATAGCGATAAATCTATGGTTTGGAACACAATGTACAAAAACATAAGTGGTTACAAGTACACAAAATAGGTGGAGGATGGAGGAGTATAGGAAAAGTATATATGTATGCTACTGAAGCTAAGGTGGCAACAAACCAAATTTCACTGTTATATATTTAGCATGTGAAATTCTATTCCGTGGTAAACTCAAGGAAAATAGATGAAAACTATATCCAGATTGAAAAAATAAGGCACTCATTATTGTAAACACACACAAAAAAATCAAGTAAATATAAAAGTAAATGGAAATGGAAAAAATTAAGTGTAAATAGAAAAATGGTAGAACAGTCATACATTGTCAATAGTGACTTTAAATGAAATTGATTAAACTATTCAGTCAAAATACAGAGATTGGTAGAATGGATTTAAAAAGCATGTTCCAACTGTATGTTGTAAGCAAGAGATGCAACTTCAAGTCAAATACATAAGTAGGTGGAAACTGAAAGGATGGATGAAATATACCATTCAAGCAGTTCAAAAGAGAGAACTGGAGTAGCAATACTAATATCAGATAAAATAGACTAAGTAAAAAACAATTATGAGTGAGTGACAAAGACAGACATATATTGATAAAAGGGTCAATTCAACAAGATGTAACAGTCATAAATATATGTGCACCTAGCAGCAGAATTGCAAAATATATGAATCAAATACTGACAGATTTGAGGAGACTTTATAATAATAGCAGGAGACTTTAATACACAACTTTCAGTAATTGATAGAACATATAATCAGATCAATAAGGAATACAAGACTTGAATGATACCCTAAACCAGCTATACCCAAAAGACATATATATAACACATTCACCAAGTACAACAGAATACACATTCTTCTCAAGTGCACATGGATCATTCTCCAGGATATAGCATATATTTGATCACAAAACAAGTCTCAAGAAATTCAAAATATTGAAAGCATACAAAGTATCTTCTCTGGCCATTATGGAATGAAGCTAGAAATCGATAACAAAGGGTGAAATGGAAAATTCAAAAACATGTGGAAATTAAACAACACATTTTTATTTTTTTTAGATTTATTTTTTATTTATCCCCTCCTTGTTGCTTTGCACTCACTATCTGCTCTCTGTGTCCATTCCCTGTGTGCTCTCTGTTTCTGCTTGTCTTCTCTTCTTCCTTCTCTTTTGGATGCACTGGGAATTGATCCTGGGACCTCTGATGTGGGAGAGAGGCACTCAATCACTTAAGTCACTTCAGCTCCCTGGATTTTTGTGTCTCTCATTGTCTCACCTCTTTGTCTCTTTTTGTCATGCCAGCTCTCCACACAGGTCAGCTCTCCATGCAGGTCAACACACCATGTGGGCCAGCTTGCTGTGCAGGCCAGCTCACCATGCAGGTCAGCTTGTCTTCACCAAGAGGCCCTGCAAACAAACCCAGGGCCTCCCATATGCTAGGCAGGATTCCAATCACTTGAACCACATCTGCTTCCCAAACAATGCACTTTTAAACAACCAATACCTAAAGAGGAAATCACAAGTGTTGTTAGGAAATATACTGAGGTGAGTTAAAATGGAAATACAACATAACAAAACATAAAGGTGCAGCAAATGCAGTTCTAAGAAAAAATATATAGTGCTAAATGCTTACATTAAAAAAGAAGAAAGAATAACTCAGAGATCTACCTCAAATTAGTAATAACTAAAAAGAAGAGAAAACCTAACCCAAAGTGAGCAAATGGAATGAAATAACAAAGATTTGAGTGATCACAAATAGAGAAAAAATTAGAGAAAATCAACAAAACCAATATTTGGATATTTGACAAGATCAATAAAATTTATAAAATTTTAGGTAAACCGAGAAAAAAAGAGAGAGGATACAAATGATGAAAATCAAAAATGAAAAGCGAGGCAATACCAATGACACTGATGGTATTTAAAAAAAAAAAAACAACTATAAGTGTATACTATGAACAACTGTACACCAAAAAGATAATCTACATGAAATGAACATACTTTTAGGAACCCAAAACTATATATGATGAACCAGGTAGAAATAGACTATCTCAACAAACCAATAAATAGGAATGAAGTTAAATCAATAATCAAAAATATCCCAACAAAGAAAAGACCAGAACCAGACAGCTTCACAGGGGAATTTTACCAACAATTGCAAGAAGACTTAACTTCAATTCTGTTTTAACTTTTCCAAAACACTAAAGTGTAGGAAACACAAATTGATTCTATGAAGTCAACATCACACTCATACCAAATCCAGATATAGATACCACAAGAAAAGAAAACTACAGGCCAATATCTCTTGTAAATATAAGTGAAAAAATCCACAACTAAATGCAACCATATATTAAAAGATTATGCACCATAATCAAGTGGAATTTATCCTTGATTTGCAAGGGTAGATCAACATATGAGAGTCAATTAATGTGATAAGCCACATTAAAAGAATGAAGGACATGACTCCCAGGGATGAACCTCCCTTGCACCAAAGGATTACTACCAAGAACCAACTAGCAATGCAACTGATAAAAGACCATGACCAAAAGGGGGAAAGGGTAAAGACAAATGAGTTTATATGACTAAGAAACATCAATGTGAGTAGGGAGGTCATTTCAGAGGTTATGCTTATGCATATCTCAGCAGGAACTCATTGACTGCCAAAGTAAATATTGCCTCAAATTGCAGGGTTTCTGAGAACTCTAGAGGCATTCAGACACTATAGACAAGGCAGACAGTTCAGGAATTTGGTGCCTTGCCAGTGGGCCCTACTTTGGAATTTTCACACCTCAGTGTGATAGAGTTGAACTCAGCTGTATTTTCCCTACACAGGGCTCTGCTGGCCCTCTATTTGAACCTATAATTAGTACTAGAATTTATAGTTGTATGTCCAAGAGACTTAAATCTTTGGATTTTCCATGTGCAAGTTGGGCTGTGAATCTCAACAGGCTTGCAACACCTACTCTCCAGTTCATTGGACTCAGGTCAACTAACAAGGAAATGATAACTGACAATGACCATCTCAAGGAACAGGGAGTCTGCAACTACAAGCAAGAATGTCTCATCCATCTGCCCCAGGGGATCTAAGCCCCCTCTCAATTAAAGGTTGAGTAGTCCTTACCATCACAGAATCCTCGGGATTGGGGAATGTACAGTGGACTAGGGTAGATTTACACTTGTTCTACTGTAGGCTTGTAATACTAGCAAGGAAGAACTTTTATGATGGATGTGGAGGCAGTGGCTGCTGGAAGTTCTGAGGGGAGGGAGAGGGAAAATAGTTGTAATTTGGGAGCATTTTTGGACTTGAGAATTATCCTGAATGACATTGCTATGACAGATACAGGCTATATTATATCTTGTAGTAACTTGCAAAAATGTGCAGGAGAGAGTGTAAACTACAATGTAAACTATAATAATCACTTAGTGGTAATGCTTCAAGATGTTTCCATCAATTATGGCAAATATACCACACTAATGAATGATGATGTTGATGTGGGAAATGTGGGAGGGCTATGGTGTGGGGCATATGAGAATCCCCTATTTTTTTGTGTGTAACATTTATGTTATCTGTTTTTTTTTTTTAATAAAATAAAAAAGTATATTAAAAATAAATTGAAGGGAAAATACACATGATTGTCCCATTGATGCATAAAAGGCATTTATCAAAATTTAGCCCAACTTCTTCCTAAAAACACTTCGTATACTAGGTATAAAAAGAAACTTCCTCAACATGATAAAGGGCCTATGTAAAAAATCAGACAGTTAATATTCTATCCTACTTAATAGGCAAAGACTAGAAGCTTTCCTTTTAATATCAGGAACAAGACCAGGATGCCCACTGTCAATTCTGTTAACACAAAATTGTCCTTAAAGTTCTTGCCAGGGCAATTAGCCAAAAATGAAATAAAATGCACCTAAATTGGAAAGAAGAATAAAACTTTTCTTATTTGCAGATGACATCATCCTATAAATGGAACATGAAAAATCAACAATAAAATTGCTAGAGCTAATAAATAAATTTAACAATGTGGCAGGATAATAGATCAATACCTATAAATAAATAGTTTTTCTATATACAAGCAATTAAAATGCCAAAGAAGAAATCAAGAATAAAATTACGTTCACAATAGCAAATAAAATAATCAAACAACTAGAAATAAATCTAACCAAGAATCATAAAGGCTGTAAACAGAAAAGCACAAAAGATTGTTAATAGAAATCAAAGAAAACCTAAAAAATGGAAGACTATTCACGCACATGGATGTGTAGACTACATATCATTAAGATGTCGATCAGAGGGACTCCTAGGAAGATGGGATTGGAGTAGATCTTCAGGGCTCAACTTTAAAAAAAAAATGGAGGAAAGGGAAAAAGTTGTCTTAAGGATCTGCTATTAGGATCAGCAGACCAAGAGTGATGTGCATTGCCCAGAAGGCAGAAGGACAGAGAGACAAAAAGGCAAAAATAAAAACCACGAGTTACTTGCCCCTGCAGTGGGGAATGTCACTCACCCTAAACCCTCAAATTGAACCTCAGTAAAATCCATGGCTCACTGTGCCAAACTGAGAGTGGAATGTAGGTCTTCCTTCATGGGAAGAGGGAAGGTATAGCGGAGGGCAGAGAGTGATTTGCCTTCATTGAATTTGACCAGCAGAGCCTGCTTAGAATCCCAGTCTTAGTCAGCCCAGCAAGTGGAAGTTGAAAGAGACACCTCCAAAGGAAGATTCATTGAAGAGCATCACCTGGTGGCATGCCAAGAAACTGCAAACAAAAAAGCTTTCTGGAAATTCTCATGTCCCAGGATCCTTGGATCTGGTATGCAACACATTAATGAACCACTGGCTCTGTTTTCTTCACAAAAGCTTGGAAATTTTAAAGAATTAGAATAAGTTGAACCAAAAATCAAAGGAGCCATGAAATAAAAGCACTAGGAAAGAGAGGAATTTATTATCAGAGTAAATTCACCAGCATAATCACATGCCTAGACATCTGCAAAATGTTACATGCCATACTAAGAAATAGGACTATATGGTCCAGGCAAAGAAACAAATAACAATTTGTGATGAGATACAGGATTTAAGACAAGTAATCAAAGATTTTCACACAAATTTCCTAAGTCAATTCAAGGATTTGAAGGAAAATATGGCTAAAGACATGAATGATATTAAGAATACATTGTGCCAAAGCACGAGCAGCAGGAGAAAAAATTGATAAATGGGATCTCCTCAAAATTAAAAACTTCTGCACCTCTAAGGATGTTATTAAGAAAATAAAAAGGCAACCTACCCAATGGGAAAAATATTCGGCAACCATATATCTGATAGGAGCCTAATATCCTGCATATATAAAGAAATCCTTCACCTCGAAAATAAAAGGAAAAACAACCCATATAAAAAATGGGCAAGTGACCTGAAAAGACACTTCTCCAAGGAAGAAATACAAATGGCTAAAAAGCACATGAAAAAATACTCAACATCACTTGCTATCAGGGAAATGCAAATCAAAACTACAATGAGATACCATCTTACACCCATCAGAATGGCAGCTATTAAAAAAACAGGAGACACTAAATGTTGGAGAGGATGTGGAGGAATAGGAACCCTCATCCACTGCTGGTGGGACTGCGGTATGGTCCAGCCACTGTGGAGGACAGTTTGGCGGTTCCTCAGAAAACTAGCAATAGATC